>JAJHSJ010001321.1:0-69603 GCA_021015155.1 Magnolia officinalis | reverse complement strand
GGCCATGTTGTCACGCTCTTATTATTTTCCTTTTTGGACCCTCACTCTCGAGAGGGCACGTTGTCATGATCTGGTGATCCGGAGGGATCAACAGATGGGCCCATCATGGATGGACCATCGAAATGTTTCTTTGATTAGTAGATCCTAGCCAACCAAATTTTGTCCATTTTCAATTGATATAGATTGCTGATGTATTCTGCATGTCCTCTTTTGGGCCAAGCAATTGGATGGCTGAAATACAAACCAGCCAATGGCTCAAATTCAACTTATAAATAATCATTAACCAACGGTAAGAACCGGCCTTCACCCATCTAAAGTAAGATCTTCAATATGGACGGTTTGGATTGTAGGATTTTAGAGTAAAATATTTTATTTTTATTTTTTAAACATAATTATTGCAATTTCATTGACCTTCTCATGAAATTGACTACAATCCCATTCAATATCAGTGCGCTGCGTTTGAAACAGAAAAATATTAAAATCAAACTACGTTTGTTTGGATTGTATTTAACGATAGGATTAAACTTACTTCAGTTTGCTGTTAGAATTTAGGTGGAGCCACCGAGATGTTTGTGAGAAATCCATCCCCATCCATCTAATTTGCCAGCTCACGTCAAGGCAAGAGCCCAAAAATGAGGCTGATAGAAAACTCAAGTGGGCCCATGAACGGAAGCAGAGGGGATTGAAATCCTACCGATGAAATCCTGGTGAGTCTACCGTGATGTTTATATGTCATCTAAACCGTCCATAATGTCATTTCCATCAGGCAGAACTGAAAAAAAAAATATTAGCTTGATCCAAACCTCATGAGGCCCTGCAAATGTTTCAATAGTAGGTGTTTAATCATCACCATTTCTATGATCATGTGGCCCACTTGAGTTTTGAATTTGTAATTTTTTTGGATCATGTCTTAAAATGAGTTGGAAAAAAGATGAAGCAGACGGATTTCTCACAAACATGGTGTTATAGAGTTCTCTTGTATTTAAAAAATAACAAGTGAATCTAAATGCATTTCGGAAGATTTCATCCACCTTGACACTGACGCCTGTTTTACACCGGTCTTCAACCATATGTCAAAGTCATAATCACAATTTATATTTATTTTTTTTATTAAAATTCTCCAATGCAATTTAAAAAATTATTGAAATCCTCCCATCCAAACAGGAAGCGGATTGCATCCGAACTGACAATAAGCCGTCCGACCAAGGTTCTGTGGGGCCCACCGTAATCTATCTATTTATCCACACCGTTCAATCATTTTCTCGTATCATTTTAATATATGAAGATATAAATGAGTCCGATTCAAAGCTCAAGTGGACCACATCAGAGATGACTCTTGCATTTAATGCAACCCAAGCTCACTGTTTGGTATGGTCCACTTGAGCTTTGGATCTGCTTATTTTTGGAATCATACCTTAAAATGATATGATAAAATGGATGGACGGCGTGGATAATGGATAAAACAAATACATCACAGTGGGACCCAAAGGAGCTCTGGTCGGACGGCTTATTGTCCGATCGGGGTTGGACGCAAATCGGATTCCATCCAAACAGGACTTGCGCTCTGACAGTTTTGCCTACAGCCGGCATTGCACACAAGTGAAATATCCAAGCCATCCATCATATGGACCCCATGCTTCTGCTGAAAGATAAAATAACCCACGCAACACCGTTACACGAAATTAGAAATAAGTGGACGGCTTAAGAAACTTCAGCAGATTGATCACGACCGTACGTCTATTCAATTAATTTTGGCCCACATGATTATTGGACCGACCTAATTCTGCAGATAGTTAATCTGTACCGTGGTCCTTCTGATCGACGGCTCGGATATTTCCCTTTCTGCCACGCTGGCACATGTGGTGAGGTGACCATTAACGGAACTCTACACGCGCGTGTGATTAGCGAAGCTTCTGTTTGACTTTTTAACCACGAAGACTTTCATTCGGCTTTTGCAAGTGACAAGTCAACTTGTCGCGACTTGTAAGTGGCCTCCTCCGGTTCATCGCAATGTACAATATTTGTCCATCTCGGCGATGAGAGAGCCGGCCTTTCGAGGCAAGGTTCGCTGCGACGTACTGCTGTTTTTATACTTGAGGCTCAATCCGTTGTATCTGAGATCATGATACAATGATCTGTACCATTTATATAACGGGTCACACTATGTGGTAGGACATCAAGAAAACAAAACTCGGATTGGAATATTTCGTACCGTTGATAATTCAACTCGTTGAACTTGAACTGTCTACTTAAGCCATTGTTTATATCATTGAAAGCATGATAAAATTCAAAGATACTTCTGGAAATAAGAATATTCATAAGGCCCATCATATTAATGCTTTGATCACTAGAAAATGATCCATATCCAACGATACAGTGACGACGTATCCGGAACAGTACGTATGTACTAGCAAACCTCAACCTCATTTTAATGAGCGACGAAGACATGGGTCTGATCACCGCCCAGACGTCACGACAGTGCCGCTGTCTTGGTGCCTATAACTCCACGTGGCATGATATTCACCAGGCGATCGCCGCGTTCTATTTCATTGCGGGTCCCACAAGCACGTGTCAACGTACGGCCAGTGTTTAATCGAAGTTTCACAACCATTAAATTAAATGATAGCACTATAAAAGCGACTCTTCAACCGCAAGCAAGAGGAAGTTGTAAGGCAATCCACACCGTCCAAATCTCTAAAAGAGTGGATAACAACTCAAAAAAAAAAAAAAAAAATGATAGATAAGATGATAATGGACAGTTCCTTATTTATTCTTAACCGTCCAATTTATAGCTGTTTATTGGATACTTAGGATTGTTTATCAGTTTGAGTTCAGCGACCTGCCCTATACGCCACGCGACCCACGATTTGATGAATGGGATAGAGTTACACGAGTGCCACGGTGAAAAGAGAAGCCAACGCCCCATTTTCAACGGCCGTGAGAGTCAAGGCCGGCAGGGTATAGAAAGACCGTTCCTTACGCTTCCGTGAGGGAAACGGATTTTCTTGATAAGATCCACCCCATCCATCAGGTACAAAACCCCCTGTTTGACCTTGATGCCAAAAATCACAATGATTCAACACTCAGGTGGGCCACTCCATAGGGAATTACATCTGAACATCTAAGTCACATCTTTGGGCCACTGATCTTTGGAAGAATGTGGTTTCTGGAGAATAATTTATCCTAAAGAGGCAAGTTAGATGAAGGATTGGATGAAATAAAAGATAAATCTGTGGGGCATAAACAAAGCCAACGGTGGACCTTCTTTACATACACTTTCCTATGGTGTGACCTGCCGAAGAAAATTTCGTTCATCATGATTTTGTGGTCCCAGATTTCACTAAAGACAGCGTACCTGATGAACGGGTTGGATCTAACTAAAGTTGGATCCACGTGGAGGCGTAGCTACTAGTAGTCTAAACAGAGTAGTTGGGACTTGGGAGGGTAGGCGCTTTGTGTCGGGCCCACTTTCCCAACCGTGCATTCAGTGCAAAACAGGTCATGAACCATCTGGAAACAGGCCGTCCTATAGGCACGTGCCACGTGGCATACCAACATACGTCACGGTGATGTCAGCTTACAAGAGAACGAGTAGCGAGATTCGCGCACGCAGGCAGAGACTGAAGACAAGCCAATTTGGACACGTGTGAGGGATCTGGGACATCCATATGTGAGAACACGGTGAAAATGCGATGGATGATACTAAATCCACTGATCAGGTGGACCATACTTGCCTCGCTCGTGTGTTTTTGGATGGTATCTGCCTCAGATCTCGTTTTTGTTTTGTCGTAACTGCAAATCGTATGCGCGCATGTGCAGCCAAACCCTATACATGCAGGCACACGTGCCAATTTGGAACCAAGTGTGTTTAGATCAATTGGATGGTTAGGATTGGTTAATTCGCCTGATTTTAGAGATATCATCCATCACATGCCCCACAATTTGATGGTCAAGATAGCAACACGAGTAAAAGAAAGGCTAGGGGCCAGGGGCCATCTAAGCGAAGCAATAGTCAAATCTAAGAAATTTTCTTGGGTATCCTCCATCTACCATGAGCCCATCTTATCAACGGTTTGGATCTTTGAAACTTGGCCCAGATACAACAAGTGTCTTTAAGCTACACGTGCGGTGAATGGAACCAGCTCACAAGTGTCTTTAAACCATCCATTCTTTCTGTACAACGGTGGCCCACTTGATGATTGGTCAGGCTGACCTTTTGTTATTGGGCCAGGAATGGATAACGGGCCTAGATTTGGGCTCCAAACCCGGGCCTTACGGGAGGACCACCGGGCCAATGTCATTTGTCAATCCACCAGGTAGATGATACGGTAGAGCTGAAAGAATCAGCCAGTTAATGCATCAATCAGATCCGTCCATCTATTGGTTCTGTATGGATAGATTAATCAATCTATTAGAAAATCCTATCCATCACTTCTCTTCAATTTACCCCTCTTAATGTTTGACTATTAACTATTTTTGTTTTTGGTCGTCCATTCCAGAACCACTGATCAGATGGATAGGACTGTCTGATACATACTATTTTTGAAACATAAGCCATCCATGCCTGGCCCAGTTGATGAATGGACCCGATAGATAGATTTCGTTCCATGTCCAGTTATTCCTGCTTGACCGTTTTTCCTTTTGCCTTTTACCCCTTGAACGGTCCAGATTTGTTGGGACAGAGCCACACCTTGGGCCACCTAGTCTATGCCCAGTAATCAGGCACATTACAAAAAGAAGCTATGTGGGGCACACCATGATGTGTGTGTGACATCCAATCCGTCCATTATTTGCGCCAGCTCATGTCAGGAAGTGAGCACAAAATCAGACCGTTCAATAGTCAAGTGGGCAACACCACAGGTGAAATTGGGTATGGGACGCCTAACATTGAAACCTTCTTGGGGCCCATCGAAGTTCTCAATCCTGCTGATATTTGGTTTTCTCTTCGTCCTGGTTGATAATCATCTCATGAACGGCTTGGATGGCATATAAACATCACATTGGGGCCCAGAAAGGTGGGAGTTTAATCCCCACCGTTTCCTATGGTGTGGTCCACCTGAGCTTTGGATCTGCATCATGTTCAGGCTCATTGATTTGACGGACCGATGGGCGGCTCATGCACCCAAAGATCCCCAGAGCTGAAAATCCTAACCATCCAATCCTTGGCCTTTCTTCTGTTGAATTTGGGCAACCCGTGTTTCTTTCTTCACCGTTTATTTCCCAACCACCAAATGAACGGTTAGAAAGCCCCAGACGAGGCTGTGTTACACACACAGCATGCCCTCCGATTATATAAAATCCATCGAAGAGAAATTGTAAGGTCATGATCCTAACCACCCATCATCCACAGTCGTTATTTCAGCCGGCATTCATCTCCCCAGCTACACGGGATCACAGATGAAAATTTCACATTCTGATGCATCAGGACCTTAGAATTTCAATAGATAGATATATATAATTAATCATATAAATAAAAAGATGTTTCTATACATATAACTAACAAAATACAACCCACCAAATCCAATTGTAGCAAAACACACATCTGAAGAAAATGCAGATCCCGCATACATTTTCAAACACAAACTAAAATCACCTACAGCCACCCCAATCTTTCTTACCAATGTGCCACTCCTGCAGGACATCTAAGCCATTCAAACAGTGGGCCCCACCATGACAAACACCTCATGCAAAAACCAGGCAAGCCGAACCATTGGAATAAATCGACGGTCGATCAACATAGCTGTGGCCAATTAATGAGTGGACCAGAACGATTCTCTAATCATGATCTTCATGGTGGGGATCAATGTGTGTGGGTCCCATGTCCTAGACGCTACACATTGCTCAGGAAAACAGGGCTGCATGCTAAGTCAGCATACATCCAGCTGTAGGTGATCAGTTCTCTATGATCAAACAAAACCAGTGGCCTAAAATTTTTACAGAAAAAATAGAACAGTCAAGCAGCCATTACCGTGGCGGGCCGCCTGTGGCCATGCAGAGCCTGTCGGAGCTCATGATAGCTGTCGCGGTAATGCTCGATTGACAGGCAGAGCTGCCGGATAGCCTCCCTCTTCCCCTCGGCATTGTCGGAGATCACCATTCTCTGTCTCTCCACCTCCTCCTCCAGTTCCTTCACCCTGGCCTGCAGCTCGCCCATCAGCTTCTCGGCATTGGCAAACCCTGCGATCAGTTCTGCATGCTCCATGTGCAGCCGGTGCAGGTGAGAGTCCATCTCCCGGATCCGATCATCACGTGAACTCACCTCAGCAACGAGTGATTGCGCCTTCGCACAGACTTCATCTTTCTCCGACACCATCATGTCATATTTCAATCTAAGTGCGTCAAGATCATGGCCCATCTCCTCCATCCGCTTGCATCTCTCAGCATTGTCAGCATTCGCTAGCTCGATCTCTGACCTCAGTGCCAACTTCTCGGCCTCAAGCTGAGCAATCTCGTCCGACATTAACTGCCCCCTCATGGCCCACTCGCTGAGCTTTGCTTCCATTGATGCATGTGTTCCTAACAAACCTGAGATTTCATTTTTCAGCTGAGCTTTCTCCTCAGAAAATCTCTGATCAGCAACATCAATTGCAGCCCTCAATTCCTCAATCATGCGGTCTCGATCTGAAATGTCGGACACCAACTTTGCAATCCGTCCTTGGAGCTCTGATGTCTGCTTCTCCAATTCAAGTTCAACCACCAGCGATTCATTATGTTTTCGAGCTAGTTCAAGCCGGGCCGCCTCAGATTCCTTCTCTTTCCGGGCCAGCTCCAACTCGGCTTCCTCCGATCGCTTCTCTCTGAGAGATGATTCGAGCTCCGCCTCCAGGATACGGATTCTCTCAGAAGAATCATTCTTCTCGAGCTCCTGCTTCAACATCACAATCTCTTCTTTTGAAACTCGAATCTTTTCGTTTGCAGCTATAAGCTCCTGTTCCAAGCTGGAAATCTTCAAGCGGTACTCATCATAGTTCCCATTTTCCATTGCCTTTGAAAGGGCGCCTGATTTCTCTTCTTGTGCTGCTTGGAGCTTATCTTTCACATCCCTTAGTTCATTCTCCAGCTCTGATATCCGCCGATGCAGCCCATTGTTATAACCGCCATTCTCTAGCATGCCCAACAGAGGATTCTTGGACGACACTTCATCAGATTCGGACTCAGAATCTGTCGACGATGATGACCCATCACTTCCCTTCCGAGAGAGGTCAGAGCTGCCACCAGAGCCAAGGAAGAAATCAAAGCCAGCAGCTCGTTGCCTTGGCTTGGGTCGAGTGGGCTTCCGGTCAGGCGTGGGAGATGGGGATGACGGCTCAGACCCAAAGTCAGAGCCCGAGCCCTGAGATTGCAGCTCAGAAGGGATGTTCTTACGCAATTCTCCAGTCAAGTGATCATACCTCTCAGCGAGTGATCGGTACATGCGGTAGAATTCCTCAACGTGGGAGATTAGCTCCGGCCGCTTTTGATAATACATCTCAGCCTTCTTTGCAAATGAATCGCCCTCCTCTTCAATCAGTTTAAGCATCCGTTTGACGCTCTGATCCATCTCTGTCGATAAATGGAGTTTTGGTCATCTTGATATGTGATTCATGCTGTATGAAATCACGATCGGGTTTCGGAGCAGGACTGGCTTGGAGACCGAAACCAGTAGAACTTGACCAGACATTCAATTTAGGTCTGTTTCAGAATAGTAACTCATTCCTTTGCCCACCAAAACTGAGTCAACTCAAGATTGATAGCTTGATAGAGTCAACTCGGTTTCAAACAATATTTAGAACCATGGTTTCTGATGGAACACAACGTGGAAGGGTTCCCCCGAAAACCACAGTTCTAAATATGGTCCAGAACCAAGTCAATTCAGAGATGCATGAGTCAACTCAGTTCCGACAATACTTGGAACCATGGTTTTCAGTGGAAGACCGAGTGGACGGGTTCCATGAAAACCATGGTTCTAAATACGGTCCAAAAACCAAGTCTCTGAGAGAAGTCTGAATCAACTCCGTTTCAGGCAATATTTATGTAACATCCTGGATTTTCACTATTTTAGATTTTCAAAAATCCTTGAATTTTTTTTTTTAATTATTAATTAACTTATAATATCACTTCATGACCATTAGCGCTCAATGTTAGTTTATACAGGGGTGGTACCAGTAAAGAACCGCACAAGTCCGATTAATCAGCCGTAGGAAGCCAACGAATCCGCCCGATCACTTGAACATCAGGTGTAGCTCCATGATTTACTCACATAGGACCCAAATCTAACCAACCCATCACTAACTAATCAAGACAAGCATAACTAAATTAAAGATCTAACCGAAGCCGAGTATCTAATGCTCGGATCTTAACTAATAGACCAAATCAACCCCGTTACTCTTTTAGCCTTAAACCGATGGTTTAGAGTAATCATGATCAAATCTCCACTTTCACTGGTTATAAATAAGTCACGCTATAAACATAGCTAATCCAAAACCTAATCATTGCCCACGAGAAATCTCACTATCAAATTCATTCCAGAAATGCCCCGATTTTTCAAACAAGCTCTACACCGCTCGTTAGTGGGCCACTAGTTCTAAAACTATAGGATAATGTCCGTCTTACTGGGCTTGACGTCCATCGCGGGAGTCGGACCTGGGTGCTGTCTAGAACCGCTCAACTTGAGCTAAAGGACGAGTGCATGAGAAGTGCAAATACCCTGAAGGAATGAACTGAAACTTAAGCGAATTGGGTCGTCCACTCTTATGCAAAGTTGAAAATTTCGGACCGTCGGTTTACGACCAAACTTTACCTGTGGAGTAAGGATATTTCCCTTCTCATATCCGTATAGTCGCGGCCTCGATCGACTATCGGTGACTGTTGAACAGACTTCTAATCATATCTGTCGATCGGCGCATCCAAATGACCAGTCAATCATATACATACGTAGATCATCATTAGGGCCAACTATACAATGGTAGGTGTCGACTCCTACGCCCCATAGTAAGCCCTAGAGCTTAGAAAGACCCTCTCATAGGTCTAGTATAGTAAAAACCTAGCCCTTGGGGCCATTTACACCAAATCTGGCATTATAAAAGGGTCTCATTTGGGCACCCCCTCTCCCCATACGATTTTGCCCTAGAGAAAAGAAAGAAATGAGAGAAAATGGAGAAAGAAGAAAGGAAGAAGGGAGGAAGGGAGAAAGTGTGTTTGTGTGGTGAGGGAAATCTTGATGCTTATAGAGTTGGTATTTCCTCAACCAAACCGGTGGCTACTATAAAACCTCCACCAAACTCACCCATGCCAAGAAGCAAAAGTAAGAATGGTATCTTTTCCCTTCAATAGAGCAACCTAGTGTAGATTTCCAGGCATTAATGTTGTCTTTCTTGATTTGATTTAGGAAATGGCGGTTTTTACCCAAATCCCCAAACCCTAAGATCTTGAAGAATGGAAATCTCCTCTTAAGGTGCGGACTATTAACCTTAGGTGGCCTAGCACCAATTGTAGTATAAGTCTAATGATTTTGTTTGTTTGGATGATGCATTTGGAGAATCTAGGAAAAAACCTAGGAATTGTTGGATTATATGTCATGTTGATTTTCTCATATGATGTTGTTCTTGCCTCTCACATGATTTGGTACGAATTGATGATCTCATGTTTATGTCTTGTTTGGTTTTCTTCACATGATGCTGCCCTATAGCATGTATGTCTTATTAATCCTTGTGCAAATTGGCTCTATGAGAAGTAGGAAGTACTTAACTTCCTCAGCAACCCACACAACACATATGCACCTTTATTCATGATATTGTTAGCCTCTCTTGCTAGGAGATTCTGAATTGTATGATGAGGAGTATGAGAACTTGATGTTGTTTATGCTAGTTGATAATCCTGTTAGATGGCATGTTATAAATCATCACCCAAATGCTGGAGTTGGTCAGGAATACGAGAAGAGTGAAGGCGGCCCCGTTGGTAGGACCGTCTTGAGGCTAAACCCATGGATTTGGGCGAGTGCGTGTGGGAGACAGTAGTTAGACACATGAGTCACTCGTACCCGATGTCGTTCCGCCACGTACTTGCCTGAACTCATGCAGTCTAGTTTACTAGCTGACCAACCTTGTTTTATTAACCATGTTTGCTCATACATGTATAGAACCTGGCACACCCTACAACCGTTGTAGCCCATCGATAACCACCTGAAGCCGATCCACCGTCTCGTGGGCCGGGCATGGTAGAATGGGACACTGTGTGCGAGCTGTCGGCCTACGCTGAGGTGACGAACCTTCCCGTAGTGACCGCGAGCAATCCCAGTTCTCAGCACTTCCCATGTGCTTGAAGTCGATGATGGGGAACCCAACGGGATCAAGGATCGCGGTGCCCTGGCCTCGAGCGTTGAGGGGCCTTGGCATCGCAACTAGTTGAGGCAATGATATGTGGGGTGTATCAGATTCCCCAACCTGCTGGATGAATGGACTTAACTAAGAACTTGGCTAACACGATTATATTACATCGCACTAGTTAGGGTGGCGACTCGGCAATCGAGGTCGCTCTGAGGAAGTGTTGGTCATACGCGATCATTAGATGGAGTCGCTTGAGAGAGTGTTGTAGCGAGAGCATGTATCATATCATCTATCATACATACGCATTAATAAGATTAGATAAGTGTCTATGAATGATTGTTTTTCATTAAATTCATAATATAACTGATGTCTGTTACAACTTAAGATTAATAGCACCCACTGATTTGATTACTCACTCCCACTCTAGGACGGTATTTTAAAACACCAACCAGACTCCCGTAGTTGCAGGTAACGAGGAGTATGAGGAGCCTGGCAGCACGAGCTTAGACGAGGAGGACGAGCTGTCTTACTTTCAGTTGATGGGCGACTCTCCATCGACTTGACAGGCGAGATTTAGATCGCTAAGTTGTGGACTCAGCTTTATTTTTTTTGATATATCATTCTTTTTGTGGTTTTGTTGGGCAACACCTTGTGCGACCCATTTATATTCTTGAACCTATATATATATTGTATCTCTTTCATTTCAGTAGACTTGTGTGGTTGTGCTTCATGTTCCAGGAAATTCCAAGTTGCGCATTTAAACCTAATTAAACGCATATTAATGAAAATCGGTTATAAGTGACCCCGGGAACTCGGGAGTCGAGTGTATGCATGACCCCCGATTTTCAGGGCTTCCGATTTTCAGGGCGTTACAAGATGGTATCAAAGCCCTGAAAATTAGGAGTCGTGTACACACTCGACTCCCAAGTCCCCGGATATCACTTATAACCGACTTTTATTAATTTACGCTTAACCAGTTCTAAATGCGCAGCATGAAATTACTTGGAACATGAAGCACAATAACAACCAGTCTACTGAAATGAAATAGGCAAATATATACAAGTCCAAAAGTTTATAAGCAGGTCGCACAAGGCGTTACCCAACAAAATCACCAAAAAGAATCACATGTCCAAAAAGAATAATATGCTGAGACCAACACCCAGCAATCCAAAAATCCATTTGCTAGGCCGATGGAGAACAACCCATCAACTGTAAGTAGGACAGCTCGTCCTTCTCGTCAAGACTCGCGCCATCAGGCTCCTCGTGATCTGCGTCACCTGCATCTACGGGAGAGTCTGGTTGGTGTTTTAAAACACCGTCCGAGAGTGGGAGTGAGTGATCAAATCAGTGGGTGTTATTAGTCTTAAGTTGTAACAGACATCAATTATATTATGCGTTTAATGAAAGACAATTATTCATAAACACATAACTAATCTTATTAATGCATATGCATGATAGATGATATGATGCATACCCTCGCCACAACACTCCCTCAAACGACTCCGTCTAACGATCGCGTATGAACAACACTCCCTCATCGCGACCTCGACCGCCGAGTCGCCAACCTATCTAGTGCGATGCGATGGTAGTGTTAGCCAAGTTCTTAATTAGTTTCATTCATCCAACAGGTTAGAGAAACTGATCCACCCCACGTATTAATGCCCTCAATTAGTTGCGATGCCAAGGCCCCTCAACGTGCGAAGTCAGGGCACCGCGATCATTGATCACGTCGGGTCCCCCATCCCCGACTTCAAGCACATGGGGAGTGCTGAGAATTGGGATCGCTCGCGGTCACTACGGGGAGACTCGTCACCCCAGCGTAGGCTGACAGCTCGGACACAGTGTCTCATTCCACCATACTCGGCTCACGATTCGGTGGATCGGCTCCAAATAGTTGGCAATGAGCTACAATGGTTGAAGGGCGTTCCAGGTTCCATGCGTGTATGAGCAAACAGGGTTAACAAACAAGGTGGTCAATAAGTAGGCTAGACCGCACGAGTTTAGGCAAGTACGGGACAAACGACATCGGGTACGAGCGACCCATGTAGCCTAACTACTGTCGCCCACACGCACCCTCCCAAATCCATAGATTTAACCTCAGGACAGTCTTACCAACGGGACCACCTTCACTCTCCTCATATTCCTGACCAACCCAAGGATTTGATGGTAATCTATAACATGCCAACTAACAAGGTCATTATCTAACATAAAACAATATCATGTTTCATATTTTCTCAACATACAATTTAGATTTTCCTATCAAGCAAAGCTACCAATATCATGAAATAAGAGTGCATGTGTTTTAGTTGGGTTAGTGAGGAAGCTAAGCACTTCTTATAACTAAAAGAAACAAATTACACAAGAGTTAATGGATCATACATGCTATGAGGCAACATCATACGAGAACCAAACAAGACAAGTACATGCAATCATCCATTTAAACCAAATCATATGAAAGGCAACAACATTCCAAAACCATTCCATGTGAATCGATAGGATCAAGGGTAGGGTCTTCCCTAGGTTTGTCTAGATTCTCCAAATGCATCATCCAAGCAAGCAAAATCATTAAACTCATACTAAAATTGGTGCTAGGTAGAGGTGGGCATCGAGCCGAGTCGAGTCGAGGTGGGCCAAGCTTGGCTTGGCTTGTCCATAATGTACTCGAGTTCGAGCCTTGGCCTCGAGCTCAACATTGAAGCTTATCTTGTTTGCCAAAGCTGTCGAGTCAAGTTCGAGTCGAGCTAGTGGTTCAAGTCGAGTCGAGTTTATCTTGAGTCAAGCTCGAGCTTGTTGGGTGAGAGAGTAATGGATTCTGTTCTTGATCCTCCTCCATTGATGAAAAATTCAAAAATCTTAAGAGAATCAAAGCAAAACCCAATAAAAAAACCAAACAAAGCTTCGAATCGAATGAGGAAACCTGTAAGAACCGATCTGTTCTTGATCTTCTTCCACCAGCAGAAATCCAAGTACTAGAAAAGAAACAGAGCAGAACACAGATGAGAAATCCAAGTAAAGAGCTCTAACCAATCAAATCATTGGATTTCCTTGAAGCTCTAACAAATCTGAGAAGAACCCATCTCGAATTTCTTAGGTTTCTCGCCTAAGAAGTAGATCTCAAGAGATTGAAATCATACTATTGTGGAGCTGAAATGAAAATGGGGGGGGGGGGGGGGGGGGGAGGGGAGGGGAGTGTGCGGCTGGCAGTGGGCAAAGAAAGAGAAGAAAGGAAAAGGGAAGGGGGTGCGTGCGGTCGGGTAGACAACTCTAGGGTTTGTTTTTTTGTTTTTTTTATTTGTAATTTTAAACTTAAAACTTATATTAATATTTTATATATTATATATATATATATATATATATATAATATAATATAATATTAATATATTTATTAATCAAGCTGAGTCGAGCTCGAGCTCAAGCTTCAAGTCGAGTCGAGTTAAAATGCCCCCTGGTCGAACTTGGCTTGAACTCAACTCCAGCTTCAAATAATTAGCTTGGCTCGGCTTAAATCGGTCATTCAAGCCGAGTCAATCCAAGCTGACTCGAGCCGAGTCGAGCGAGCTTTTCGAGCTAGCTTGACTCATGAACAACCCTAGTGCTAGGCCACCTAAGAACAATAGTTCGCACCTTAAGAGGAGATTTCCATTCTTTGAGATCTTAAGGTTTGGGGATTTGGGTAAACTGTCAATTCCTAAATCAAAATCAATAAAGACAACATTAATGCCTAGAAATCTACACTAAGTTGCTCTATTGAAGGGAAAATATATCATTCTTACCTCCGCTTCTTGGCATGGGTGGGTTTGGTGAAGGTTTTGTAGTAGCCACCGGTTTGGTTGAGGAAATACCAACCCTACAAGCATCAAGATCTCTCTTACCCACACAAACACTCTCACCTTTCTTCACTCTCCCTTCCTCTCTTCTTCCTTTCTTCTTTCTCCCTTCTCTCATCTCTCTTTCCTTTCTCTAGGGCAAATTCGTATGGAGAGAGGGGTGCCCAAAAGAAGTCCCTTTTATAATGCCAGATTTGGTGCAAATGGTCCCAAGTGCTGGGTTTTTACTATATTAGCCCTATGGGAGGGTCTTTCTAACCTTTGGGGCCCACTACGGGGTGTACATATTGATATACACCGTAGGATAGTTAGCCCTAATGATGATCTACACATGGACATGATCGGCCCGCCATTTGGATGCACCGATCGACAGATATGATTAGAAGTCTGTTCAACAGTCACCGATAGTCGATCGGGGCCGCGGCTATTCGGATACGAGCAGGGAAATATCCTTCCTCCACGGGTAAAATTTGGTCGTAAACCGAATGTCCGAAATCCTCAACTTTACAAAGAGTGGACGACTCAATTCACTTAAGTTTCAATTCATTCCTTCAGGATATTCGCACTTCTCATGCACTCGTCCTTTAGCTCAAGTTGAGCGGTTCTGAACAACACCTAGGTCCGACTCCCGCAATGGATGTCAAGCCCAGTAAGACGGACATTATCCTATAGTTTTGGAACAAGTGGCCCACTAACGAGCGGTCTAGAGCTTGTTCAAAAAATCGGAGCATTTTTGGAATGAATTTGGTAATGAGATTTCTTGTGGGCAAGGATTAAGTTTTGGATTAGGTAATGATCATAGTGTGGCCTATTTATAACTAGTGAAAGTGGAGATTTGATCATGATTACTCTAAACTGTCGGTTTAAGGCTAAAAGAGTAACGGGGTTGATTTGGTCTATTAGTTAAGATCCGAGCCTTATCAGACTCGGCTTCGGTTAGATCTTTAATTTAATTATGCTTGTCTTGATTAGTTAGCGATGAGTCGATTAGATTTGGGTCCTATGTGAGTAAATCATGGAACTACACCTGATGTTCAAGTGATCGGGCGGATTCGTTGGCTTCCTACGGCTGATTAATCGGACTTGTGCGGTTCTTTACTGGTACCACCCCTGTATAAACTAACATTGAGCGCTAATGGTCATGAAGTGATATTATAAGTTAATTAATAATAAAAAAAAAATTCAAAGATTTTTGGAAATCCAAAACAGTGAAAATCCAGGATGTTACAATTTAGAATGATGGATTTCAATGGAACCCATCCATTGGGTGTTTTGGATAGCAAGGAAAACAGAAACCATATTAAGAGGGATTTTGCTTTCGCGCCATCTCCTTTCCAAATTATATAGGTTTTTTTTTTTTTTTTGAAGACAGGGTGTCCCCACCTCTTTTTTTTTCCAAATTATATAGGTTTTCCTTCAATTCATAGCTCAAAAGGAAACCAAGATCAATTTGGATAGCCTGAAATCCCATTTTCTGCCAAAAGGAAGAATGCCCAAATGGGCTCTTAGTGATTTAAAAACTGGATTGTAGAAATTTGGGCTGTCAATATGTACCCAGACCCTCAGGAACCACATGGACCCGACCCAATTTTAATCTCTGGATCCCATTAATTGGACCTGTTAAGAAATCGAGTTGCATTCATATCTCACCTTTTAGATTTGGTTAAAAATCAGGTCTAATGAAGTTCGGGTTGGGTCCATGTGATGGGCCCCACTAAAGTTGGGTCAGGTTGGATTGTTTTAATAGTGTGTGTGTGTGTGTGTGTGTGTGTGTAATTCTAGCAAAAGAAATAAGGTTTCCTAAGCATACCCATTTAAGAGAGCCTGTTTACACACTATGCACCTGTCAAAGTGGCACATGTGTGTGAAATTTAATCCATCCATTGGGTGGACCCAACCATAAATCCTCTTATTTGTGCCAAACCAACTCAAAACCTAAATCCAAAGACCCGATGGGTACCCAAACCCAATGGGATTGAGGTCCAGGTCTGCAAGAACTAGACCTGGACCCAAAAGGACCCGGACCGGCAAGACCTAAAACCAGTTAGCCCAGGTAAAAGGACCATAGCACTCGACCTGTGGACATCCCTAGTAGAAATGGAATTCTTTTTACCTTCAAGATTCTCAGCGAGCCATTTTGAGTTCTTTGGACTGATATGACTGTCCCACCACCAGGAATGAGATCTTTTCGACATGGCCCTTCTCATCTCCCGATTCGGTTTTGCCATAGCTCACAAGAAGACTAGTGAAATGAAATGTGACAGCTATGGAAATTGAAGCTCTGCCAATTAAAGGAAAAAAAAAAAAAAAAAGAGAATTAGCAGCTTATTTGGTAAGAAACAAGATGCAAGGAATGGAAAAATGTCCGACAGGCAAGTAGTTGTATATGAGAAAACCATGCAACTATCTGCTTGTGGGCCCAACATGGGCTGTGCGTGTGTGGCATTCAAGTCATCCAGCAGGTTCATCCCAGTACCAAAATGGGATGGCCCGAAAATCAGGTCAATCCTACCATCAGCTGGACCTCGACATGAATTTAGAGGTTTTTGAGTGATTGCCCGGTGTTTTCTATGATGTGGTCCTCCTGATGACTAGATCAGCCTGATTTTTTGGGCGACCCTGCTGGCCAGTATGATGCCTTACACCATGGTGCCCCACACGCATCTAGTTGCATGATTTTCGTTCTACAACTAGTTGCATGTGACATGTTCTCTACGAATGGTAACCAGAATTAGAACTTCAAGAAATTTAAGTTATAGAACTGGCGTTAAAAAGTTAAACTAGGGAACGGGGAAAAAATCAATTTCCAGTGGTGTCCTTGAGTTTGTGAGCATATATACTTCGCTGAAACGTTGCAAGAGATTTTGTATAAGAGAATGCAGCACTAAGAGCTCAAAGTAGGAACTCGAATGAGTCAACTCAGTTTGGCTTTTATCTCAAAAGTCCTCAAGATCAGAAGATTGTTGCTGTCCAATCATTGGCTTTTATCTCCAGAAATGCATAGCATCTTCACCTTCTGTTTGTAGGTCACACTGATCAAAAGGTTAGGATCTTTCAACCTGGGAGACTTTTGAGGCATTCCCACCATAATGGAGCCCATCAGATCAAATGGCCAAGTATCACCAGATCATGGGGCCCACTCTAAAGTAATAGAACATCAGGAGACCATTCAAGCCTAAATGCACACACATAAATATATAGATTGCATGAATTATGAATAACACCTGAATAACAATGCTAATATAACATGGGGAGAGCTCAAGTGTTGCCGGCATCGCCGTGGGCCACATGATGTATGAAGGCTATTCTACCTATCCATCAGATGTGTCACCTCATATTACCCCCAGATGCCAAAAATCAGTCTAATCCAACATTCAAGTGAGCTACAGCACAGGGAACAGTGTGAGAGGTGACGCCCACCCATGATTTACACAGGGGCACACCTGAATTATGAAACAGCCTGATTTTCGTCCTAACCCTTCATCCAGATGAGATTAAGGACCTGAATGGCCTCAATTTTATATACATAACAAGGTGGGCCACCCCGAAAATCAAGGGTGGACATCTGCTCCCAACTTGTTCCACATGGTGTCGCCCAATGGATTCATGGATCAGCCTGATTTTAGGTCCATGGGAGTAAACATGCATTGACTCATAAGATGAACAGGTTGGATTTTATGCATGCATTACATGGGCCCACATCTGCCTGATACCACTGTAGCTTACAGTAGTACCGGTACCACTGGGCCAAGCCACATACAACATAGAAAGTTAGGTTCCTTACAGTTCTCCACAGATTGATATTTCCATGACACGCAGTCGACCCTAAACCCGTGATTAAGAGAAACATGGGAAAGGAGATAAGGATCTAACATAAAAGATATGAAAAGAATGTAGCCATTAAATTCCAGGCCACACAGCATTGAATGAGGATGCATAGCAGTCCTTTTGGTATAATATTTTTTAAAGAGAAATGATCTAGTGATCTGAGCGCATTGAAACCTTCCCTTACACCTAGTTGCATTTTGACTTGTTGGCAACCACATCACCTATCTCGGCTATCCATTAGGTCCATTCCACTCTCCCTCGGCTACTAAGAAAGTGTCATGGCGATTGGGCGGTCCTAAACATCCCTGACTGGATCTATCTTCTATGGATGATCTTGTCCATCTATTTCGCACTCCACTAACTGGATGGTTTTTTTTTTTTTTTGAAAGGTAACACTACCAGGGATTGAACCCTGGATCACTGTCTCTACCAGCTCATCTAATGAGACAGACAACTGGATGGTTTGGTAACTTTGGTTCACCTGATCAGTATGATTTTTCAAGGGTGAACGGCACAGAGAGATGATGCGGATGCCAACAATTCCAAATCTGACTAGGTGCATCTAAAGGTTTCCATACGCACAAACACCAGATCATCTCTCCTTTCTAAATAAAGGATCTTGTCCATCAATTTTGTATGTCACTGACTGGACAGTTTGGATCCCCTAATCAGATGATTTTTTCGAGGCAACCTATGGAAGGCGCACAGGCCCTAATGGAGATTCCAAATGGGTGATATGTGAATGCCAACAAGTCCAAATGCAATTAGATGCATTGGAAGGTTCCCATACACTTTGCACACCAGATCATTTCTCGTTTCAAAATAACAGACAGCAAGTGGGCTTATAAAAATAAAATAAAGAAAAAAATTACTAGGAGAGTTTTGGGAATGATCAGTTCAATCTACAGTTTTAATCTTAAAAATTATCGTAAGAGTGGTCGAAATCTATTGTAAAATGATCTAGGAGAGTTTTTGGAATGAGAAAAGTGAAGAAAAAAAATGAGGAGATAAAAGGATTTAAGGAAAAAAGTGGCCGTTTTTCGACTATTTCGGGGTAACAATTATTATGCCCCATAATGGCCTTTACAACCACCATAACGGACGATACGGTCCCAAAAGCCAATCGCCCCGTTTCACCCCATATCGTGTAACGGTCATGGCCATTACCTATACGTATCGCCCTTTATAGGCGTATCATAACGGATATAGAACACCTTGAAGTCATCATGACATCACCAAGTTTGATCAATTTCATGGCACAAATTACAAGAGGTAGCAATAGAAAGCGCAGCATCATCTCACCAGCAATGGAGTTGCCTGTGTTCTGACCACACCAAAGCAATCATCAGGAAGAAGAAAAAAAAAAGCCACTCGAAGAAGCCCAAGAACGAAAAAACTAGTTTAACAACTACCCGCGCAAGGGCCACATCCTAGATACTTTGTTGGACTCATTGCTCAACATGTACGAACTTATGGAGTCAGCCAAAGATACGTGGCAGGCTTGGAAGCACAGATTCAAGACTGAAGATGCAGAGAAAGAAATATTTTATAAGTCAGTTTCTCGTTCTACGACTGACAATAGACCAATTCTTGATTAAGTACATGAGATTCAGTACATTGTCAGCCAACCTGAAAGACAAGGCAGCAAAATGGATAAATCGATCTTATTGTCGGGTTCATCATTGCAAAGTTGCCTCATAGTTGGAAAGACCACCGTAAGAGTCTTAAAGACAAAATTGAAGAAATGGTAATGGATGATATTGCTCAAAACCTTTGAAGGGAGGAAGAATCTAGGCCTTGAGGAAAAGAGGTTCGAAATCAAACGAAGGCTCACAAGTTGTCATCCTTCAAAAAGAAAGAAAAAAATTAAACCGAGGCTCATGAGGTGGAAGGAAATGATGAATGTCATTTCAACAACAATAATAATTGGTTCAAGAACTCCAACAATATTCCAACAAAAGCAAACACAAGGGACAATGCTACCATTGTGATATAGACTGTCATTTCACGCAGGAGTGCGGACTTCTTAAGAGGAAGAAAGCACAAGCACGAGACAAAACCAGGCCCAAGCAAAAGAAAGCACCAAAAGCGCATGTGACTGAGATCACATGGTTGTTACGATCTTCGAAGCACTTGTGGTGGGAGACGACAGAAGTTGATAGATCTACACCAGAGCTACTAAGCAAGTTTCGAACAGCAAGAGTTTGTTCAATAACAACGAGACTGTGCAAGATGGACATGAACTTTACATGGAAAATTCATCGACTGCAAAAGTTACAGGAAAAGGGAAGCTCATTCTCAAACTGACTTTTGGAGAGTTTCTCACCCTCAATGATGTACTGTATGTACCGAAAATTCGGAAAAATCATGTTTCGGCCAGTTTCTTAGCCAACATGGGTTTGAGTTGGTTTTCGAGCTTGAGATGTTTGCCATAACCAAAGAGGGCTGTTTGTTGGCAAAGGGTATGCTTTCCAGGATATTTTAAATTCAACACTGACAATGATTTGATTTCTTCTGATTATATTGTTGATTCATTTTCATCATGACATAATAGATTAGGTCATGTGAACTTTAGAAGTATGGACACAATGATCAAATTAGGACTAATACCTGGATGCATTAATGATAAGGCTAGCAAATGCAAGATTTGTATCCAAACTAAGATAATTAAAAAACCCTTTAATCAGGTACAGAAATTGCAAGTTACAATTGGGTGAAAACCCTGATTGGGATTTTCTACCAGTAAAAACATGCCTTGGAGCCTTCATTTGGAAAATTAACAGTGCAAGTTGCACGAGGGCCTGTTTGTTTCACCAATTACCCCAGTAATTTAAAGGAGACATGTCATCGTTATGATTTTATCCCGCTAAACCAAACATAAGAATTGTCGGTCAAATGCAGATGTATTCAAGAGATAGGTAAAGGACTCTATAATCATTGCACTTTTACCTGGCACTACCGTGAGAATCTCAAATCCAAACAGGTGTATTTTGGTGATGATTTAGCATTAATGTCTATCGTTACGATTTTACTATTGCCGATGAACCAAACACAGAAATCAGTGATCAAATGCATATGTTGTTAGGAGACGGTCACAGTAATTTGTAATTATTGCACATTTCCTTTATATTACTGTGGTAATTGGTGAAAGGAATAGGCAGTATCATGATTGAAATGCCATCAACTCACACCTTGTGAGTTGTAAGTTAACCATCACGCATATCTTCTCTGCATTCTAAAGCATGAGACTTGAGAGTAGCCATCCATACCCACTTACAGCATGTGCTAAAGTGGCATGTATGCAAGGTTTGGGTTGTTCATCTGGTGGGCTCCATCATTTTCATGCCCTGGCCCAAGAATCAAGCCTGTCCAATCAAAATACATGCAGGCCACACATGCATAAAATTTGTATTAGCCACACAGACGCAGATTGCGTCCTACCCCCGCCCAGACAGCAATCTGTCCGGGCAGGGCTCTGTGGGGCCCACCGCGATGTAACTATTTTATCCACGCCATTCATCTCTTTTCTCAGATCATTTTAAGGTATGATCCCAACAATTAGGCACGTCCACACCTCCAATGGACCACAAAGTGGGGATTGAACGTCCACCATTAAAAAGTTCTTGGGAGCTGGAGAAGTTTCGGATCAAGATTATATTTGTGTTTTCGATTCATCCACGTCTACATGAACTTATTAATAGGTTGGATGGTAAACAAAAAAAAACATTACAGTAGCCTTTAGAAAGGCTTCAACAGTGGGTGTCATTATCACTGCAGCTTCCTTTGGTGTGGTCCACTGGAGCTGTGGACCTGCCTCATTTTTAGGATGATAACTTAAAACGGTCTAATAGAAGCGATGAACGGCATGGGTAAAATACTTACATCATGGTGGGTCCCACAGATCCCTGCCCGGGGGTAGGACGCAATCCGCGTCCTAGCCACACAAATAGACCAAAATTTCTAGATAGTGGAAACATTCAGTCATTGTTGGGCCCACCTGATGAACAGCCCCCATGACACTGCATTGGCATGCGTGTGGAGAGTCAAGTCCAGATGGCTACTTTCACGAATAATCACAGTACTTGTGCATAACAACATACCAACACGATCTCTGCTAAGGCAGCTCACCCGAGTAGGATCTAAATCCTACTAATGGTCACACATGCTGGGATAACGTCAATGTGCAAGATCAGGACCGTTCATCAGGTGCATGTGTCCTGGACCAGGAAAGATGATCAATCAACAGTCCACATCCAACATGCGCCAAGTGTTGGGACACGTGAGATGAACGGTCCAGATCGTGCAAGCGTGTCATCATAGCAACCGGTGCCCGCAGGTACCATTTGGTAACACCGAGCACCGCCCTTTTCGCGCCAATTTTCGAAAAATGGCGCGAACCGAAATAGAATTCAAAGTGACAAAATGTACGGTGGGAATTTTTTGGATCCAGTGTCACGTGTATGGCAGTGGGAACACGTGAGTTACCAACTGAACGGAAACACCCTTGCAAGACTATTTATTTACCTAATCACCCCTCAGTTTGAAAGATCCAGCTAATTCCACGTGTCTCAACCTGAAATTAAATAAACAAGAAATAGAACAAAAATTCAGAAAAAAGAGAGAAATTAAGAAAGACGAAATAACCAGAGAGAGCGTGCAAAATTACAGAATCGCCTCTCCTAGACAAAAATGCCCTTCCAAACGACGACATAGTTGTTAGTTCCAGGGGGCATTTTGGTCAACACGAAAAGTGCGTGGGAGGAGATTAGCATTCCGATCCACTGTCGACGACCCACCTGGCTTTGCAAATGACCAAAATACCACTATTCCCTCATGAGGTTTTGCCGGCCCCCATACGCGCGCATGACAACATGGCTCCGCACCGTACATCATAGCCGTGGATAAGGTGGGGCCCACCGCGGAGATGACTCGCTTCAAAACATCGGGCCAGCCCACTCGCTAACCGGGCCACACGTGTACGTTAAACGTGGACAGTTGGCAAACTCTTTAAACTAACCCATGTTCTTGTACGAGATGGCCCACCCGATGAGTGGACCAGATCGATTGTTGAAAAATCATCTGCACGGTGGGGCCCACCTTGTGAAAGATGTCACACTGGATGGCACGTGTGCCGTGTGTAAAAGTTTGGTCTTTCAAAAAAATCAAAACAACTCGAGCAGACAATCAGACCCTCTCGGTTTGAGGCTGGCACTCCTTTTTCTTGACTTCTGGTATTAAAAAGTAAGATTGCGTATCATTACAATACCAAAATTAGAAAAATACGAGAGCATTCTCGACTATCATTTAATAGTCGGCGGAGTACTGAAATGAACGTAGCCCGCTAGTTGGACCATCCTAAAGGAAGATCGTAACCGTTCAAGAGGTAGTTGCCATCATGAGTAGTCCATGGGGAAAGCATCACCTGGCAGAAAGCATCTAATCCGTTCGATCTTTGGACGGATGAGATCTTCGAATGGTTAGCCGTTTACATTCAAGTCCATCGTTTGGATGGTTAGGATAATCTTTCTATAAAGAAATGGACCGTCTAGATCTATCCATGATGGGTTGTACTTCCTGAAGTGGGAATCGACGAAACCCACATGCCGGACTACGATTTTACTTCACCTTAATCTCGCTGAAGAACCCTTCACCATCAGTAGCCCGATGACAGCCCCACATGCAGCCACAGATCATCTGAACCGTCCGTCTGCTGGGCAGTGAACTAGGCCCACCACGTCCGGAAAATCACACCGAGAGGACGATCCTGCCCATCGATTGACGGCATCCAAAACGGACGGCCGACAGCAGAAACAGTAACAGTCCACAGCCCAGGGATTTTTTTAAAAAAAAAGCACCGATAAGCCGTGAGTTTTGGACTGTTGTGGATCCACAGTAGTGCCCGTCGGATAGACGGTTCGGATTCTCCGACAATAGCTGCATCCGGGAAGAACCGAATCCAAATCTTCCAGAAAAAGAGTGATTTCAGGATCAAAGAGAAGAAAATCCATGAAACTTACCTTAAAAACAAAACATCGCGATTGACGGAAGAGAGGCTAAGAAGCTCTGAAAGAGAGAAATATCGCCGCTCGGGGGAGAGAAACTCAGAGAAACTCGGATTTCTGATAAGAGAGAAATCGGCTTTTTTGTGAAATGCAAATGAAATTCAGACGAAATGACGGGAATTTGGAGTCAATGCATTGAAGGAGCAGTACCAAAGAGGAAGGGCCTTTTCGGAAGATAATGGGAAAGAAAAAGGAGAAAAGGAGAGGAGAGCTGCAAAAACACCACGGATTTCAGGTAGAGAGAAGCCCTAGAGCTTTTTTTTTTTTTTTAAAGCGTGTGGCTGTCGGGGTTTCTCTTTCGATCTTTTCAATGACGAAAATAGCCTTTTGAGATGGGCCTGCACTACCATAGTTTTTTTTTATATACGGACGGCATGCATACAACTAACCGAGCACCACATGAGGGAGAACGTGCATCAGATCTAGCCCGTCCATCAAGTGCACCAACCTATTTTCATTGTGGGTTTTGAAAAACAGTCCAATTTAAAACTTAGGTGGGCCACACTATAAGGAACGGTGTATAATCATTCTCAAAAGCTTTAAATTCACTAGTCTTTGAACATCCTCAAAAATTCCGTTCATCTTGGTGTGACACGTTAGATGAGTAGATTGGATGGCATATAAAAACCAATGTGGACCCCACACAAAATTTGAACGATTTTAACGGTGGGAATTCCATCTCAGATGTTCCCCATGCGTACCCCACCTGAGCTTTGAATAGGAAATGGCTTTTCAGTCCTAGCCCACACATAAAGTGGTGCACCTGATGGACGGTGGATCTCATCATCATTAAATCCTCCATCCACGTCAGCGAATAGCCACGCCCTCCCACGACTCCGCGTATGGGGCTGTATGATATTGGGGGACCGGGATCCTCTACAGCATTCGTTTTACACAGGCCCTATATCTCCTAACTGCTTTGCGGCTATCATGTTGTATATGCTGAATCCTATCCGTCAATCACACGCTAGATGTAATTTTCACCGTACATACAAAATATTAGCCTGATAAAGTTTTCTTGTTGCCCACAAAAATGGGAACAGTGTAATATTCGGCATAAAACCTCTAAGTTCAACCGTTGTGGATCGGATGAGATTTGTACCAGGATGATTTTCATGTGGTCCCTTCATCCCAATGAACCACGCCTGATGAACGGGTTTGATGAAATACAGGAACCATACAAGTCCAACGCATAAGCCTATGGTTGGTGTCCCGTCCCAAATGTTACTTTGGTGTGGCCTAACCGAGTTTTATATCTAGCTGATTTTTAACTCTGTTCTCCAGCTTCAATGATCTCACCCGATGGACGGAGTAGATTTTCATATAAAAATATAGTGGGGCCCAGGAAGCCTTGTGTTTTAAGCCTAAACCACGTGTTGAAGACTTGAGGGATTCTGGTCCTGATCTTAGTACATGGTGGAGGTCCTGGAGTATTTTTGTGAAGGTCTCCTGTACAACCAGTTGGACGATAGTTACGGTCCACCCAGTAAATAACTTCCAAATTTTTAAATTTTTGTGAAATCAAATCCGTCCAATATATTGGCACCATCATGACGGTCATCTTTTACAAAAAATCAGTCATATCTACTTATCGATTGGACATTTATTTTCTACAACCTATCAATGACTGGAAATTATTTTCCATAGTATGGTCCATTTGATCGGCACATAAGGATGAATTTTATAAAATATGACTCTCATAATGGGTCGTACCTGCTGAAAGGCTTGGAAATAATATGCATTTAGAAGTAATCTTTTTGGTGGACCGTAGCTTAAGGTCCAACCGGTTGGACGTAGGACTTTCTTTTTCAAATTGAAACGCGGCATGGGCACATACACCGGGGTCCTGATTTCCTGCAGTGCCCCTCATGTAAATGCAAAGGAAATGAACAGTCGTGGGATGGCACACGTGTTAGAGATCCGGGTCATTCATTAGTCTGGCTACACTTAATACATGGCATGGATCAAATCTGATGATCAGATGGGTAAAACTAGTATGGGAAAAATGGACGGCTGGGATAAAAGTCCAACGTCCAAATTCAACGTGCGCGTGTCTAACTCGATGATTTTGCTCTGCCTATGCTTTTGTACTTGTAATGTTTAGTGCGTGACTTACCTGATAAATGGCATGGATTTCTGACACGTGCACCACCTGCGTTACAGCCTCCTTTTACTTGGGATAGTTACTTCCTTTGTTTCATTTGTTCGAGCGTGTAACACGTTGAAATGGATGGGACGCGGATTGCGTCCTACCCCCGCCCGGACACTAATCCGTCCGGGCAGGGCTCTGTGGGGCCCACTGTGACGTAAGTGTTTTATCCACTCCGTTCATCGATTTTCTCAGATCATTTTAAGATTTCGTTTTAAGAATGAAGCAGGTTCACAACTCCAGTGGACCACACCAAAGGAAGCTGCAGTGATAATGACACTCACCGTTGAAACCTTTCTAAGGGCCACCGAAATGTTTTTTTACCATCCAAGCTATTCATAAGTTCATGTAGACGTGGATGAAGTGAAAACACAGGTATCGGCTTGATCCGAAACTTCTCCAGCTCCCAACATGTTTTTAACGGTGGACGTTCAATCCTCACTTTGTCGTCCACTTAATCCCTATAACTGCTTCCTTTTTAGTATCATATTTTAAATGATGTGATAAAAACAATGAATAGCGTGGATAAAACACTTACAACACGATGACCGGTAGGATGCAATCCTAAGGAATTTTGTAACCGGTATTCAATCTTCACTTTTTCCTGTGGTGTGGCTCACTTAGGCTTTGGATAACCTTAATTTTGAGTTGAGTACCCAAAATAAGCTGGCAAAATGGATGAATGGCATGGATTACATACATCATGGTGGGGTTCAGGGAGTGGTTATGCCAGCTAGTGGCATTGGGTTCACATGTGGTCCCATCCAAAACAAGATTCATGAGAGGGTTTTTTTCCATGACCTTTTCAAGATTCACACCTACTACCCAACAAGACAAAAAGGTTGAAAATCATTGGATTTCATTTATACTACTCATAAAAGTCATTGAAAGTTTATTTTCTTTTACCTTTCCAAAATCAAATAGGTATTAGGATTGGGAGTGACAAAATTCGTTATTAAGAATGTCTACGGAGATATCAAATTTTGAGCTTCTTTAGAGATTATTGAAAAATCTCACTAAAATAAAAAATTTGTTTTATAAAATAACAATAAATTTATATTTTAAATACATAATTATATAGTGGACTAATTAATATTTTAAATAATTTCTTCACTAATATCAATATACTTTCATGATAAAATACTAAAGTTAAACACTCGATTTTTAAAAAATGAAATAAAATTTCTAGTGGTTTACAGCGGTAATATTTTTAAATTGGCATCTCCCAAAAATAGTTTAATATTTGGGTAACCTTAGTAGGTACCATATGGGAATATTTGGTTAAAAGTCCCATTAGAATATGTTATTGCAGGTTTTGGATCATGTTGCATCTAGTTTTAGGTCTAGAAATGAGTCTTATCTATGCTTAGGGCCTGTTTGAGATTGTTGATTTGGAACCCTCTGGATTTGAAATCCTCCTATTGTATTTGGCACTACAGGTTGCGAATCAACTTTAATCCAAAAGTAACCATGCATTGTATATTTATGGGGGTTTGAATTTAATTACTAAATCAACTTTAATAGTTCTAATTAGTGACATATGTAGTGTTTGACACAATGGTTGTAATAAGCCTGCTGAAATATATGTTTTGCGATCATGTCTGAGTAACTAACCAACTATTCTAACTGTTGATTTACATGGACAATGTTTGGATGATGCTGATCATCATATTAAAGTAATTAATGGTGATGTCAGTGATAATCTAATTGTTTTTTGATATCATTAGTGGGCCATGTGCCCAATAGAATAATAGTATGGTGATGCACATGTTACACATGCAATTATTGAAATGATTTTAGGTGTAATTCAAGCTCTCATTGTTGATTTCAAACCCAGGGGATTTGAAACCCCCAGTTACTTTATGATGCCAAACAATTGGGGGATTTGAAACCCCTTCAAACCCCCCGAATCGATGGTCACAAACGACCCCTAAGGGTTCAAATATTATTTATGTGAAACTAAAAAGATACCATTTAAATAATAAGTCGAAGTAAATAGAGAATAAAGCATATAAATTTGCATAATTAAGTAAAGGACTTTGGTAAATTCTAATCAGATCCGTTGAAGTGTGGATCCAAACATGACCCGAATACTGAGGGTCGCTTGGACACTCATGGAGCTGTGTATCGCTCGAGTTGTTCTAACCAAAAAGCTTGTACGTGGTTTGTCATACTAACTTTTACATGCAAGTATCCAAAATATGATTGTTAATCAAAGATGGTCCGTTCTTAGTAAGGACCCATTTCAATGCATTTCCTAAAAGGGTGGTAGACGCCTAAATGCCATATAAATCTAAATAGTGATTGATTTTTATGTGTTTGGATGCACTTTGCAAAATTCCATCTCTTCTCCCATTCAACAAAATAGGTACTATAATGTACTTGAGTAGACTAAAAAAACAAGGATGAAACTCTAACCATGACCTCAATGTTGAAATTGATAGTCAACCATTCTGTCATGAGCAGGGAGACAAAATATGACTGTTAGGCAACAATGTTTCTTGATAAGGGATCATTTGGATGTATTCTCTAAGGGAGTGCTCAAAGCCTAAATGCCGTCTTAATCTAAATAGTGATTGATTTTGTGTATTTGGATGCACTTTATAAAACCCCATCTCATCTCTTCTTCAATAAAATAGGTGCTTTAAAATTGTTGATTCGACTGAAAAACAGGATCTAAACCTCATTCCTCTGAAACTCTTTTTTGAAGAAGTGTGATTGTTCATATCAAGTCATCCAAAATAATGGGCCCTCAAGCTGCCGGATACCTCATAGGAATTCCGGACATGCAAGAACATAATATTCTAAACACATACATCAAGTGCATCAAATGTTTCACATGTGCAATCATCCATATTCCAGTACACAGATGCATTATACATATCACCATTTTTTATTTTTTATTTTACACACGCACCCAACACACACCATGCGTGCCGTAGTGGAATTTCACCACCTATGGGTTTCGATCCCAAGACCTCGTGTTGAAACTCCCCAGAGTCTACCACTGAGGCAAGCACTCGAACCTCATCACCATTAATCTTCAAGCATCTAGTATATATCATCTTAAATGCTTCACATGTTTCGTCACTTCATATGTCCTTGACAAGCACAGTATAATATAACTAGTCCAAAACAACATAATTTCCTTGTTTTATATGCAATAATATCTACCAAGAACTTGCACAACATTAATCTTTATAAGCATCCAAACAACCATTAAAATTCACAAAATTAGATCCAAGTCTAATTAAGCCAAGCCAAAGATTCCACATCCGCAGATCTTTAGCATCCATTGATTGCCCTAATCTTAGTACAATAAAATTTCAGGGAAGTTTTCTAAAACAATAATAGTGTACAGTTGTAGATATAAAGAGGTTGAATTGATTGTTTGATTTGTAAATACTATAAGTAGGGTCCACACAAGGTTTGATACGTTAGAATTTTTTCAATCCAAACCATTAACCACATTCCACCATTCATTTCCAAATCCTATACAAGGTAAGCCAATTTAATATCAGTTATTTGAGTAATTTTGTTTTTCTTTTCCTTTTTTATCATTATCTTCTTCTTCTTTTTTTTGGACCATTAATTACAATGAAATATTTTTTGTCAACTCTAATAGACTTTCGTTATTGAAAGCTAACAAACAAACCATCCAAATCTACTCTCCTGTAATACTCCGTCATTTTGAAAAACGGTGGGTTCCACCGTTGCCTTTGGTGTGGCCCACCTGAGCTGTGGATGGCCCTCATTTTTGGGCTTAGGCCCTAACTCTGATGGGCAAAATGAATGAGCGGTGTGGATCTATCACATGATGCCTGTGGGGCCCATTTTCATAAAAAAAAAAAAAAAAATTCAAACCACAAAGTGACGTGCTGACGCACGTCACCCCATGATTCTCTCTCTCTCTCCACGACTCTCTCTCTCTCTCTCCCACTTCTCCATAACTGTTGCGGATGGGAACCCATTCACCATGATTTTCATCATCATGGTGGGACTCATTCCTCAATCTAAACCGTCCATTAGACTCATAACCCATCAAATCACCTACCATTATTTTATACCCCATTTCTCATGCTACATATAGAAAAGCATAGAAAAAAAAAATCACAAAAGAAAGATTTTGAGAAGAAAAGAGAGATCAGGAAAAAGAAGTACGTAAGGGTTCAACATCGAGTTCAAAGTGGATTAATCCAAGTTCGTGCATGTCGAAATCAGTATTTCTTCAGATTATTTCCTCCCATCACACTATTTTTCCATATCAGGTAGGTGATCATTCCTCCATTGAAAAATTCATATATATTGCTTTATATAATCTAGACCTCGAAATATTCATAAATAATTTCCTATTGAAAGAAATTTTTTTATTTGACTACTGTACAAATGCAATTATTATTATTATTATTATTATTATTATTATTATTATTATTATGTATTGCTTTATTATTTGCATTTGATATTATTTGTTAGTGATGATGAATATTTATTATGTATTGCTATTATTATTATTATTATGTATTGCTTTATTATTTGCATTTGATATTATTTGTTAGTGATGATGAATATTTATTATGTGAACTATTATTTTTAATTTTTACGGGTGCTATGTCCTAAAAGGATCACCGTATTATCTGTTATAGGCACTCTGATATTAATTGTTACAATGTTTCCTTGTAAGTTAGATGCATCGTATGTGAATAATTATTTTTTTGTACGATGATTCTCACGGGTGCTCTGCCCAGGGTCATTCCCGAAATGATCAGCACGACACGGGTGCTCTGCCTAGGGTCATTCCCAAAAGGATCAGCACGGGTGCTCTGCCCTGGGTGATTCCCTAAAAGGATCAGTAAGCACGGGTGCACTACCCTGGGCTTTTGTCCCTAAAAGGTTATACCGGTGCTCTGCCGAGGGTCATCCCCTGAAAGGATCAACACCGGTGCTCTGCCGTGGGTCATCCCCTAAAAGGATCAGCACACATGAGTGTTTTGTCCACTCCAAATTTTAGTATTTCTTTATTTTTGAAAAGCTATGTTAAATAATTCATTTATTTCATGTTCATGAATGTCAAATTATTAACTATGATTTTACATCCAATGTTCACTTTATTTTGATTAAAATGTCGAGATTAAATTTGGTAATATTTGTGAGTTTTTCAACTCGGGATTGATGTGATCCTATTGAGTTGTCAACTCATTATGTTTTAACCGTTTCAGGTTACGAATATTTTGAAGATGCAGGATATTACTATTAGTAGTGGAGCATGGAATGTGGTTGGATGCACGTGGCATGTTATCCTACATTGAATAAATTTTATTTTAGTTTAGAACTATGAATGTAGTAATGTTGGACTTGATTTTCTTACTTCAAGTTAAATTAAATAATTATGCATTGTGTAATAACAGAATTTGTAATTAATGATCTTAGCATGTGTTTGGATTTTAAATATTGGGCTATGGTGGAAGAAAATGAAATGCATATGAAATTGTCATTCTTTATCTTTTATTTTTATTTTTTTATTTATATAGGTCACGGGTCTGGAATTCGGGTCCTGGACACCCTATTCGGGTACCCGAATTTTGGGGCGTGACATCTCCACTGCAACCTAAACCTGTCACTATGATGTATCACCCTATGCTCAACTGAGGAGGAAGTGGGGTTTTGTGGGGCCCACCATAATATATGTATTTATCTACTTCGTCCATCCGTTTTGTCAGCTAATTTTAGATCATGAGCCCAAAATCGAACCACAATCATGGGTGAACTTATGCACACCAAAGAAAACAATGAGAAATTAATGAGATTCACCGCTGAAACCTTCCAAGATTGTAATATTTATTTGCCATCCAACCTTTTCATAAGTTCACGAGGGAAAACACAAATATCAGCTTGATCTAAAACTTATATGGCCCTTAAGAAGTTTTCTATGCTAGGGCCAATTTGAGTAGTTGCAATAGAGTGGATTAGACCAGATGGAAATAGATCTAAGGTAATGAGAGGCATGTTAGTGGTTGTCTAGGACTTCCTCTGGATCGGAAGAGCCCGGGATGATCTAGGTTTTCTGTTTGGATGGGTGATGAGATTCGGTCATCCTCCAGCTATAAACTCGTGAGAGTGTTTTGAAATGTAGAGTATATTGCAATACATCATGTGTTTTTCAATGGTGGGCATTTTTAGCACCGCTGCTTCCTACGGTGTGGTCCACTGCAGCCTTGGATCTACCTTTGTTTTGGTCCAATTCTCTATATTAAATGAACCTTACGTACGGACGGTGTGGATCAAAGTTATACATCACGGTGGGCAGCCTGTGGTCCCATCCTGTATCCCATGCTGTACAGAGGGATGGGCAAAATCTGGTGCAATTTACAAGGTGTTGTGTGTTGGAGTAACATCCAGCCTTTCAAAACAGACTGTTATTGGATGAAAATTGGGACAAAATCCTACTTAATACCATCCAGTTCTGTCCGGTGGTTCCATGAAACAAGCTCCAAGTATTTTATCTCCATTATTTAATGTGGTGTGGTCCACTTGAATTTTGAATCTGCCTTACTTTTGGGTTCATCTCGGCAAAACGGATGGACGGTGTGGATAAGACACGGCCCTAGATAGTCTTGACACACGTGGCCATGTGGCCTTGGGGCGTGACTTACGATTAATTTGAGCACCGCGTGGCCACCTACATCATCACGTTGTCTCTCACTCGTTCGACCTTGTGTTGACCTTTGGAAATAATAAATTAGGTTGGTTTGGATCTCACGGACTCGGTGCTCTCTAGCCCAATAGTATTTGTGTTAAATCCACGCCGTCCATTCATTTTTCAGCTCATTTTAATACATGTTTCCAAAAATGAGACAGTTCCAAATATCAGGTGGACCACACCACAAGAAACAGTGGTGAGTGAACGCCCACCACTAAAAACTTCTTTGGGGCAGTAAAAGTTTTGGATGAAGCTTATATTTTTGTTTTTCATTCGTACAATTCTTTGGGACATAATCAACGGATTGGATGGAAAAATAAAAATAAAAAAAATTACAGTGGGCCTAAGGAATTTTTTAACGGTGGGCGTTCAATCATCACTGTTTTCATATGATGTGGTCCCTGAGATCTGGATCCGCCCTATTTTTGAGCTCATGCATTAAAATGATCTACAAAAATTATGAACGGCATGGATAAAATACATATGTCATCATGGGGCCCACGGATCAATGACCACTAGCCTCGCTGCAGTGGGACGCGGATTGCGTCCTACCCCGTTAGGGCAGGGCTCCGTGGAGCCCACCGTGATGTAAGTGTTTTATTCAAGCCGTTCATCATTTTTCTCGTATCATTTTAAGGTATGATCGAAAAATTGAGTCAGGTCCAGTGCTTAAGTGGACCACAAAGTGAGGATTGAACGTCCACCGTTAAAAACTTGCTGGGAGCTGGAGAAGTTTCAGATCAAGCCCATATTTGTGTTTTCACTTCATTCACGTCTACATAAGCTTACGAATAAGTTGGATGGTAAAAAAAACATCAAGGTAGCCCTTAGAAAGGTTTCAAGGGTGCCAGTCATTATCGGTGCTGCTTCCTTCGGTATTGTCCACTGAATGTGTGGACCTACTTCATTTCTAAAGTCATACCTTAAAATGATACGACATAATCGATGAGAGTCGTGGATAAAACACTTACATCAATGTTTGCCCAAAAGAGCCCGGTAGGACGCAATCCATGTCCCGCTGCAGGAAGCGGTTTGGCTACTTAATTGGCTAGTGCACCACGCACCAGCTATATAGCTGTGTATTGACGTCAGTAAATTTTGTAGGTCGATCATGATTTATGTTATATATCAAAACCGTCCATCCATTTTGCGAGCTCGTCTTAATGCTTGATACGAAAAATAAGACAGATCTAACAATCAAGTGAACCGCACTACAAAAAGTAGAATGTCTGCTAATCAATATTAAATTTGTTTTTACTCCGGGTCTTTGTGACCTTACAAACAGATTGGATGGAAAACAAACGTTACGGTGGGCTCTATGAAATTTTTAATGGTGAAAATTATTATCTCCACCACTATTTATGGTGTGGTCCATTTGATCTTTGGATATGATTCATTTTCTGTATAGTACCGTAAAATGGTCCCGAAAAACGGATGAACGGTGTAGATATAATAAATACACCACTATAGGGACTATGTAACTTTGATCTTCTTTGAACCGTCTGTGGCCCGTACGTGTTGTGAGAAGACAAGCGCCGACGCTAGCTCCTCCATCTCCACGAACGGTTCAAAGGAAATCAAAGTTACATGAGCCCCACATTGGTGTATTTATTATATCTACACCGTGTTATAGACAGATGCCTTAAATCTGTCTGGTGGTCTGTCGATGATATCGACAGGACCGTCAATGATATCGAGGCTGTCATTGATAGGGTCTCGATGCCATCGATAATTCACAGTATTTTTCACCTCTGGTCGCTGGACAGTTTTGGTCCTGTTTCAATATCATTGAAGGACCGTCGATGATATCGAGGCTGTCATCAAGAGTGGCTCGATGACATCAAAGAGTTCCGCAGATGCGATTGCGTAAACGTAGATTTTGCGGAATTTGTTTCCTATTCCGAGTCTGCTTCTTTCTAAACTTATATAAAGGGGTGTATGCGGGATTGGGATGCATGCTAAGGCTTTCTAAAAGAGTTCCAAGGGTTTCTAAAGGGTGTAGCAAGGGTGAGATTCGAGGTTGTTCGAATCGGGTATGTCACGCCCCGAACTCGGAAACCGGGCTCACAAAATTCCCGATCGCCGAATCCGGCGCCGATAGCCTCCGTAGTACCCCTTTCTCGGCCCCCGGCACCCATATACCAGGTTCCGATCCTGGGATGCTACAAGGAGGACTTCTAATAATCAGTTTGATTCGTAATGAGCATAACCAAGCATAACCCACGAACAATAACTACAAGAACACCATCACAAAATCCACTATGAACAAAAACTTTGAGTACAGTGCGTATAAAGGGAAATACAAGATAGTGGTAATAGCAAAACTCCAAAAGCTCGGCGGCACGCTCTAACTGCGGCGAGACTACAGCTGCGTCCTGGCGTCACCTGCACGCATCAATCGTGTATAAGCTTATAGAAAGCTTAGAAGGCGGTGTAAGTGTGTGCGAACGTGCTCAGAATGCAATGCCAGAGTAATGCGGAATCATGCTGATGAGTACGTAAATGCAACCAGCCGTACCAAGGCTATGCAGTACAAGATGTGAATGCTATCGGTCATACCAAGGCCATGCGATGCAATATGTAAGTCAAGCATGTCAATCCTCATACCAATGCAACTCCTCACAAGAGCATCAAATCAGTACGGTTCTCAGTCTGGATAATCACCGAGGTTCAGTACACTCCAAATGGCACTGTCTCTCTCCAAGCAGCACAGTGCAAGTGAGCATAAGAAACCTCACTATCCGCCTGGCCAATAGTCAGCCAATACCTATCCGGCACGTCGATAGCGAACCCATTTCTGAGCTGGTCAAACTCAGCCTAGTAATGCCCCCTGCTCTCGGGCGAGTAAGGCCACACCCCTTTTCAACCGACCACGACACAGTGGGAGACGCGGCCTCATGGTATTCGGCCCTCGTGCGCTCGTATATCCACTCGGTCTCGACGTTGGAGTCATCCTCTGGTACCATCGGGTTCAGGGACTCTCACCCAGGGACATCTATGGCGCCCCAATTGCTTAGAACAAGATTTATTTTTATTTTTATTTTTTTCCTGTATCCAACCAGCCACCCACGATATATCTGTGGAGGCTATGGCCCTGATGCCGCTAGGGCATATCTCAATCATATAGATGCAAGTGCATGAACCACACTACCAATCATGCAACCATCCTGCGTGAAGCACGCACTCATGTTGGGCAATTCCGCTTATCAGGGAGCCCGTAAACAGTCTGCCCGAAGGCATATGCTATGATTAGACACTCCTCATCTCAAGCATACATATGATGCGTATGATCATGAATCATGGGGCTGTGCTAAACATGTTATAAAGCAATAAACTATCCTCTCAATAAAGATGGGCCTATATGGCCTACATGAAACAGATACGGGCCTATCAGTGGCCTTAGGGAGAGTTATAATGTGGACATCGAACCAACATTACTCGTACAATGTGGACGTCAAACCAACATTGTCCCTAAAGCTCGGCTCACCTCAAATATCATTAAATAAATCCTGGTGGAATCACACATTGCAATGTGCCTTAGGTACATCCCACTGGGCCCTAAATACATCAAATGGGCCATATCTCATAGGCCTTATATTCATCAAGTGGGCCACCTCAATGACTCTCACCAATGGGCCCTAGGTACATTGCAATGGGCCATCATCCATGGGCCTGAGAATGTATTAAAATGAGCCCAATCACATAGGCTTTATGTGAATCAAACGGGCCTAATCACATAGGCCATATACATATCAAAGTGGGCCTCAATAATAGGTCACAAATACCTCAAATGGGTCTCATAACGTGGGCCAATATATATCAGAGTAGGCCCCAACAACGGGTTCATAAACACATCAAGATGGCCTACACACATGGGCCCATATGTATCAAAGTGGGCCTCAATAATAGGCCTAAAAGTACATCAAGATGGGCCTAAGTACATAAGCCCATATACATCCAATTGGGCCTCATGTGAAACCCACCATAATATATATTTTCCTATCCAATCTGTTGATAATGTCACATGAGTAGGGGGCCCACCATATTATTTATTTCCATCCACCTGTTGATAAGGCCATGTGGCAAGGGGCCCACCAAAATATTTATTTTTCCAACCATCTGTTGATGAGGTCACACAGACCTAATGGCCCACTATAATGTTTATTTGAAATCCAACCTACTCACAAAATCACGTACAGGGCCCACCGTGATATTTATTTTCCATCAAACCTGTTCGACCTCGTGTTGGCCTTTGGAAATAATAAATTAGGTTGGTCCGGATCTCACGGACTCGGTGCTCTCTAGCCCAACAGTATTTGTGTTAAATCCACGCCGTCCATTCATTTTTCAGCTCATTTTAATTCATGTTTCCAAAAATGAGACAGTTCCAAATATCAGGGGGACCACACCACAAGAAACAGTGGTGAGTGAACGCCCACCACTAAAAACTTCTTTGGGGCAATAAAAGTTTTGGATGAAGCTTATATTTTTGTTTTTCATTCGTACAATTCTTTGGAACATAATCAACGGATTGGATGGAAAAAAAAAAAATTTACAGTGGGCCAAAGGAATTTTTTAACGGTGGGTGTTTAATCATCACTGTTTTCATATGATGTGGCCCCTGAGATCTGGATCCGCCCTATTTTTGAGCTTATGCATTAAAATGATCTACAAAAATTATGAACGGCATGGATAAAATACATATGTCATCATGGGGCCCACGGATCAATGACCCCTAGCCTCGCTGCAGTGGGACGCGGATTGCGTCCTACCCCGTTAGGGCAGGGCTCCGTGGAGCCCACCGTGATGTAAGTGTTTTATTCACGCCGTTCATCATTTTTCTCGTATCATTTTAAGGTATGATCGAAAAATCGAGGCAGGTCCAGTACTTAAGTGGACCACAAAGTGAGGATTGAACGTCCACCGTTAAAAACTTTCTGGGAGCTGGAGAAGTTTCAGATCAAGCCCATATTTGTGTTTTCACTTCATACACGTCTACATAACCTTACGAATAGGTTGGATGGTAAAAAAACATCAAGGTAGCCCTTAGAAAGGTTTCAAGGGTGCCAGTCATTATCGGTGCTGCTTCCTTCGGTATTGTCCACTGAATGTGTGACCTACTTCATTTCTAAAATCATACCTTAAAATGATACGACAAAATCGATGAGAGTCGTGGATAAAACACTTGCATCAATGTTTGCCCTAAAGAGCCCGGTAGGACGCAATCCACGTACCGCTGCAGGAAGCGGATTGGCTACTTGGCTAGTGTACCACGCACCAGCTATATAGCTGTGTATTGACGTCAATAAATTCTGTGGGTCCATCATGATTTATGTTATATATCAAAACCGTCCATCCATTTTGCGAGCTCGTCTTAATGCTTGAACCACACTACAAAAAGCAGAATGTCTGCTAATCAATATTAAATTTGTTTTTACTCTTCATCCGGGTCTTTGTGACCTTACAAACAGATTGGATGGAAAGCAAACGTTATGGTGGTCTCTATGAAATTTTTAATAGTGAAAATTATTATCTCCACCACTATTTGTGGTGTGGTCCATTTGATCTTTGGATGTGATTCATTTTCTGTATAGTACCGTAAAATGGTCCCGAAAAACGGATGAATGGTGTAGATATAATAAATACACCACTATAGGGCCTATGTAACTTTGATCTCCTTTGAACCGTCTGTGGCCTGAGGAGCGTCGTCTTCCCCTATAGGTACGTGTTGTGAGAAGACAAGCGCCGACGCTAGCTCCTCCATCTCCACGAACGGTTCAAAGGAAATCAAAGTTACATGAGCCCCACATTGGTGTATTTATTATATCTACACCGTGTTATAGACAGATGTCTTAAATCTGTCTGGTGGTCTGTCGATGATATCGACAGGACCGTCGATGATATCGAGGCTGTCATTGACAGGGTCTCGATACCATCGATAATTCACAGTATTTTTCACCCCTGGTCGCTGGACAGTTTTGGTCCTGTTTCAATATCATCGAAGGACCGTCGATGATATCGAGGCTGTCATCAAGAGTGGCTCGATGACATCAAAGAGTTCCGCAGATGCGATTGCGTAAACGCAGATTTTGCAGAATTTGTTTCCTATTCCGAGTCTGCTTCTTTCTAAACTTATATAAAGGGGTGTATGCGGGATTGGGATGCATGCTAAGGCTTTCTAAAAGAGTTCCAAGGGTTTCTAAAGGGTGTAGCAAGGGTGAGATTCGAGGTTGTTCGAATCAGGTAAGTCCTCTCTCTTTGTAATTTCTGTTTTCATAGTGGAGATCTATCGCTTTGTGCCGTGGTTTTTCCCGCAAGGGTTTTCCACGTTAAATCTGTATTCTCTTGTATGTACTTTGTGTCATTGGATTGCTATTCTAGATCTAGATCTGTGTGATTCCGCAGGTCAAATCCCTAACAAGTGGTATAAAAGCAATCAGTTGGGGCACAAATCTGAATCTAAGGGATTGGTAATAATGGGGAGCACCAGGTATGAGATTGAGAAGTACTCAGGGAAAAATAATTTTGAGTTATGGAAGATCAAGATGATGAGTTCCTTAATCAAGCAAGGCGAAGATGGTGCTCTTGAGGAGCGAAAGTCTACTATGAAAGATAATGAATGGAATAATCTTGATAAAAAGGTATTATCATTGATCCGTTTATGTCTCACGGATGAGGTTCTCTACAACGTCATGAGGGAGAAAATTGCGGCTAAGTTATGGGCGAAGTTAGAGGATGTTTATGCGAAGAAATCCTCTGAAAATCGCCTGCACTTGAAGCAGCAGTGGTATAACTTCAAGATAGCAGAGGGTGGAGATCTAGAGGCTCACATCAGCAACTTTAATAAATTGGTTTGCAAATTGCTAGATATGGAGGAAGTGATGAAAGATGAAGAACAGGCATGTATGTTGTTGAATTCTCTCCCGGCGTCTTTTGAGGCATTCAAGGACACTATGTGCAGCACGAACAAAACCCTGAGTGTCGATATATACCGTTATCTCGGCTCTTTAAGGGAAGTCTATGAGACAACTAAACAGCGACATGGGGACGTCTTCTGATGCACTGTTTACAGTGGGTAGTAATTCTTGACAAGGTACAGGTTCTTCAGGTTCTAGATTCAAATCCAAGGGCAAGGGCAAAGGAAAGGTAAAGTGCTGGAACTGTGGGAAGGAAGGACATGTGAAGAAGGATTGTGGAAATCCTAAATTGAAGAGAGAAGATTCTGAGGCTTTGTATAGGAAGGCCAATGTTTCCACTCAGATGGATCGAGTGGATGTGATGGTAATGTTTTATCTGTGTCTACTATCAGGCGGCCATACAATGATCATAAGGACGAGTGGATGCTAGACACGAGCATCTTTTCACATGACTCCTCATTGGAGTTGGTTCACCAGCTATAGGGAGTGCGATGGTGGACAGGTGTTTATAGGCAATGGCTTTGCCTGTAATGTTGTGGTTGTTGGTACGGTGCGCATCAGGATGTTTGATGGGGTGGAGCGTACCTTGACTGATGTCAGGCACGTTCCTGATTTGAGGCAGAATCTGGTTTCTCTTGGTGTACTTGAGGCAAAAGGATATAAGTACACAGGTATTGATGGTGCTCTTAAGGTATCTAAGGGGGCACGGGTAATCATGAAAGTGCAACGACTCGGTAACTTGTACAAGTTGATCGGGGGCACTTCAAAAGGTGGAGCTGCAGTGGATGTAGTGGATTCCACCTCTGCATGTGTGTGGCATGTTGGGCATGGCCACATGAGCGGGCAGGGCAGGAAGGTTGAGACGTGCGGACAGGGATATAAAGCAGGTGGAGCAACCACCTGTGAGAAGAATCACACGGCATGATCGCAGGATATCGACGAGGTACATGGACGACTCCAATATCACAGGGGATTCATCTTCTATTCAGATGGCTCTAGGTGAGCCTGATGCTGAGAAGTGGAAGGTGACTGATGGCGATATGATGGATTCGTTGTACCAGATCGACATATGGGAGCTGATGGAGCTTCTACTGGGCCAGAGAGCGGTTGGATGCAGGTGGATCTTCAGGAGGACACAATATAGATACAGGGCGAGGTTGGTAGCGGAGGGTTATGCTCAGAGAGAAGGGATCGACTTCTCAGAGATATTCGCACCGACGGTATAGCAGGTGTCTATTAGATCTGTGATTGGCGTTGGTTGGCCAATGTGATCTTGAGCTGGAATGATGGATGTGGAGTCTGTACTTCTGCAAAGGAAAGTGAAGAGTAGATCTACATGAAGCAACCAGAGTAGTTCGAAGTTAAAGGGGCTGAGAAAAGACTTTGTAAGAGGTCGTGGTTCGACCTGTCGCCTAGGAAGTGGTTTGATTCCTTCATGGTGAGTCATGAATTGATGACATGTAAATCGTCAATTATGACATGTTTGAAATCAATGTACTGAAGACTCGGTTAAGTGGGACATTCAGGTGAAGGATCGGGGGGCTGCAAAGATGGTTCTCGACGTTGAGACTGAAAGAAGACTAGGCTTTAATAATCACAGGAGGAATACCTTGTGTGTAGCTATTGATCAAGGATGTGATAGGCCAGGTAAAGCCGGAGAGCGTTCCTTACGCGTCTCTGCTCAAGTTTTTCTCAGGATATATCACAAAACAGATGAGGAAAAGCAGGATATCTCATGAGCCTTATTCGAATGCGGTTGACAGTGTATGTCATGGTCTGGATTAGACCAGTTATTTCACAAGCTATCAGTGTTGTGAGCAAGTACCCCGACAAGCAATATTGGGTAGCGGTGAGATGGTAAGAAGGCTACGTCTTTTCTTTTGGGAAGATAAGAGCAAAGGTGGTTGGCCATGTGGATGTAGATCCGGCAGACATGATCAACAAGAATGTTCCTGTAGAGAAGTTCAAGTTTTGTGTAACTTCTCTGGGCTTGGCGATGACGTAAAAGGAAGATGGAGTGTGCACGAGAAGCTATGATGTGATGAAGAGATAAGAGGAGGTCAAGAAGCTACACGGATGAAGATTGAAGACATGGTGGAGATTGTTATAGACAGATGTTTTAAATCTGTCTGGTGGTCTGTCGATGATATCGACAGGACCGTCGATGATATCGAGGCTGTCATCGACAGGGTCTCAATGCCATCGATAATTCACAGTATTTTTCACCCTTGGTCACTGGACAATTTTGGTCCTGTTTCGATATCATCGAAGGACCGTCGATGATATCGAGGCTGTCATCGAGAGTAGCTCGGTGTATTTCTCTTATCCCACATTTGAAAGGATCAAAGAAAAATTCATATATTTAAGAGAGGAGTTTTGCATGGGGCTTGAGCTCCTTCTTAGGGGGCATGTGAATTCGGTCCAATGAGAGACTATACCATTAGCCTGAACCTATGCCATTGACGGTTGGAAAATATGTTGGAAATACTAAAAAATAAAATTAATTATTTTTGTTTCACTAAGCTGAATCACGTAAAAATTACGTTATCCTTAAAACGTGATTTGCCACGTTATCAATTGTTGATGGGTTACAGGCGAATTACTTCTAGGATAAGACAAACCTATCTGGAACCTGCGTGTAACGATCATGAAGGGTCCACCACCAACACAGCTGATCTTCTGGTAGACTCGAATAACAGACGTATTTGCAGCATTCTTATATGAAGATGTTTCTATGAGATCTGATGGATGAGAAGAGATATGTTGGAGTTGATTTGGGTTTTTGCACCAAAATGGTCCAGTTTATATAAGCATCGGGTTAGTGAACTGTTGCTGGGTGTTTCTGACAGTTGATCATTAATTTGGGCCGTTTCAGATTGTTGGAAAAGTGCGCCAACTAGCGCCACTACAGCCACACTGCCCATGCCCTTGCCCATGCCCGAGTGCGTGCGTTCTAGTGCCACGCACTGGAACATGCAACCCGACCATATCAATCTCCAAAACTCTAAGTAAGAATACTATACACACCTCCATATATAAGCCATAAGTTTTCTTTTCTCATTTTCGATGTGAGACAAAAGTAAAACCGCACTTTTTCATTTGAAAATTTTTACATCGTTTTGGCGTCGAAACGAAAATCTCGAATTTTTGAATTTTTCAAAACCAAAATTTCAACATTGACTACACATGCTAGCGATGTCGGGATTGAGAATACACTTGCACTGAAGGTTTTATTCTGCACTCCGCAAGTATACTCGTACATGTCAATTTTGTGTGAATTTTCGAACCAAGGATGTGTTTGTTCGAGTGGTCGCACAAGTTGGGTTCAAACCCAACGTACTTAACCCATTTGAAATAGTGCACCTAATTGTGGTCCATATATAGACTTACTCGTTTTCCGAATAAATTCATTCAAACCAATAATTTCTTTCAAAAATCCGTCTCTGGTTTAGTGTTGTCTCGCTGACTAAGTTCGCTCTCACTTCGGTTAAGTTCTGCACGCTGATTTGAGCCCATGTACAATGAGTGTATCATTGGAGTTGGGTAATAGTCATCATATCCGGAAGGCCAATTGTCCAATATTCTTGTTGCACTTGGACGAGGTACAAGGATAACAAATTTAATTTCAAGCAGAGTAACCCAGTCACATTCAACGCAAATAAACAAATCATATTTTATTATTTAATTTTTTATATTTTCAAATATTATTTGTTATTTTTGAGACATTATTTACAACAAAATTGACTATATGTCGGTTTCCAATCCTAAAGCAGGATTGTGCGCTTATAGTGTCATGTCTGGGCCCACCACTTTGAAAAATGGCACTGACTCTCCTCCTCACACATAGCATTATCATACAACTAACCAAACGACCTTAACTGCCGGTCCCAGTGGACCACAGCTCTAGAGCTGGACTGATCAAGCAATCCGAACCATCCAATTAATGGCTACCCAATGGATAGTTAAAAGTAAAATACTCAAGGGTCCAAAGTAGAAGTGAAACATCAAAGGTTAATCCTATTTTTTTAGTGCAAATTTTTTTTTTTTTTTTTTTTTTGGTTATACTCCATCTAAGTTTGTTTAAGTTATTTGAACGGCCTGGATTCATGAAAAACTATCCCATGTTCACAATTGGAGAGTCACCACTATTTTTTATTTTACATGGTGCGGAGCAAACCCCCGTTACTGCGCAACCAAGATATTACAATGGTGGATCCTTTACTGTGGCCCACCTTGATGTATGTGCCATAAATCCACGCCGTCCATCCATTTTGAAATTCCATTTTAGGGCATTATCCAAAAAAATTAAACATATCAAAATCCTAGGTGGAACCCAACCACGGTAAACAATGATGATTGAATACCACCATTAAAAATTTATTGGAGGCCACCGGAATGTTTATTTGCCATCCAACCAGTTGATAAGGTCACAAAGACCTGGATGAAGGGACCACACATATATCATCTTATCCAAAACTTTTGTGGCCCACGGGAAGTTTTCAATGGTCAATCACCATTGTTTCCTTTGGTGTGGTCCACGTATGATTTGGACCCGCTTCATTTTTTGGTACCGTGGCTTAAAATGATCTTTAAAAAATGGATGAATAGCATAGATTTAAATAACGTACATACATCAAAATGGTCCCCACAATTAAGGATGGACAGTGGAACCGGACCGAACCGACCAAACGGTCCGGTTTGGTCCGGTTATAGAGTGCATCGGTTCCGGTTCTGGTTCCAAAAATCAAAGAACCAGTGACATTGATTCGGTTCTCGGTTTGGGGGTATGTAGAACTGAACCGAACCGAATCGTGAACCGATCCGTAGAACCAAACCGTGGATCCGATCCATAAAACCGAACCGTGGAACCGAACCGATGTATTTTTGCACACCTTATAATTATTTTCTCTATAACAATTATTTTCGTAAATGTATTTTTGCTCACCTTATACAATATCTAAACCATTCATCAAATGGACCACAATATGGATGGACATGGGCTTGCAATTGGGTTGGATTATAAAAAGCCCAGAACCGTGGAACCGATCTGGAACCGAACCGGTTTTAACGGTTCGGTTCTGGTTCGGTTTTAGGGTGCCAACGGTCCGATTCCGGTTCCGAATTTCCTAGAACCGTTAGGAACGGTTCGGTTCCGATTTCACCCTAGAACCGGACCAAACCGAACCGTGTGCACCCCTAGCTACGCCCCATTACAACTAGGAGTGTACACGAACCAAGCTAGCTCAATTATCTTGCTTGACTCAACTCGAAAAAGCTCGATTCGAAGCTGAATTCAAGCCGAGTCGAGCTGAATTCTTGAGCTCGAAAATGAGTTTGAGCTGCCCCAGCTCGACTTGACTCGAATCGAACCCAACTCGAATCGAACTCGGATCGAACCAGTTCAGTGACTCGGTTACTTTAATATTGATGTTGCTCACCAAGTGTTTGATGAAATGACTCAACGAATTGTGGCTGGTGGCAAGGAAGATACGAATCTGAAACAAATACCATTTTTTTTCTTGATTTTTATGTTGCTTAGAAGGTATTTGATAAAATACCTGTAAAACCACTACTGTTGTTTTATATACAGTAATATTTTGAAGGTGCAGTCCATGTATTTGTGAAAATGCTGCATAGGCAAACTTGGCTCAATCTTGGCTCGAACTCGGCTTGAACTGGCCTAAGCTGCTGACCGAACCAAGTGAGCTGGCTAGTCAGGCTCGAGGACCAAGCCGAGCTGAGTTTGAGCTGGGGTCAGCTAGAAGCCAGCTTGGTTTGACTCGGTGTATACCCCTAATTTACAACTAAGTTTGACTCAATCATCCATGCCACATGGCGTGACTTTGGTGGATGCGAATTGCGTACTACCCTCGCCCGTCCCTAGCTCCGAACGGGCAGTTCTGAGCCCACTGTCATGTATCTGTACATCCAAGTCGTCAATCCTTTTTCTCAGATTATTTTAAGGTATGAGCAAAAAAATGAGGTAGATCCAACACTCAAGTGGACCACACCAAATAATAAGCTTGGTTGCATTAAAATGAACAAAGCATTAAATGTCAGTAGAGCTGGGCATTTCAGATCCGATCAGGTGGATCCGACCTAATCAAACCCAATCCGACCCAATTCAAATTGAACCGACGGTCTGGATTGGGTAGCCCCATCTAGATCCAAAATCTTTTCGGGTCGAGTTTGGATTGGACCTGATCCGACCCGATCTGATCTGATTTGGAATCTGATCCAATTGGATCCGATTCGGACCGATCCAATCTGGATCATCTGTATTTGAAATGGGTTCCAACTATTTACCTTTGTAGTAGTAGACAAGAAGCTTTTACTTTCAATGGTGTGAAATGGAAGAACCGATCGCGGAAAAGCGGACGGGAAACTGTCTCTGTGAATTCGTGTGGGTTAGAAAACGAGAGTGAGACAGGAGATAGTCATCGAACTGCAACAATCAGATGGTTCAACCTCTAAGAGATAAGCTGCACTCTTTGATGGTTATGCCCTCCGTGTGGGGCCCACCTCTTGAACATCCGTACATGTGCATTTGCTTTGACTGTTTGTGGACAGTTGCCGAATTTTCAACACATCCGTTGTTTTAAACGCGTGGAATACATACACCTACTGACCAAACCGACTCTACTTGACATGGTCTGAATGGATAGGATGCCACGCCGGAGCGTGCAATCAAGGAAACTGGAGTTCACCCAGCGCGTGTAGAAAACCCCAATTCCCAAGCCAAATCTGGCATATCACTTGAAATGGTAGAGGGGGAAGCGGATTGGCTGGTGTATAGCTGCTGTATTGATGTCAACAAGTTTTGTGGGTCTGATCACGAGGTATCTGTTATTTCCAAACCGTCCATCCATTTGGCGAGCTCGTCTTAAGGCTTGAGACGAAAAATAAGATAGATCTAATTATAAAGTGGAGCACGCTGCAAAAAGCAGTGGGGGAGTGAACGTCTACCATTGAAACCATTTTTCTTGGATCATTATGAAATTTGTTTTTCCTCTTCATTCAGGTATTTGTGACCTTATGAACAAATTGGATGGAAAATAAACGTTATGGTGGGCCTTACAAATTTTTTAACGGTGAAAATCATTATCTCCGCTGCTATTTATGGTGTGGTCCAGATGATCTTTGGATATGATTCGTTTTTTGGATAGTGTTCTAAAATGATCTCTAAAAATAGATGAACGGTGTAGATATAATAAATACATCACTATGGGGCCCATAAAACTTTAATCTCCTTTGAACCGTTCATACAACTCGGAGCTCGAGGAGCGTCGGTGCTCTTCTTCGCACGACACGTACCTACAGCAACTATATAGCTGGTGTGAGGTAAGGTTGGACTACAATGCATTTTCCTTTTCTTTAAACCTCTAAGCTAGCTCGCTTTGTTGATCACATGGAGATGCTGTCAGCGATCCAGCTTGCGTGATAGCTGCAAGAGGAGCTTGTGCGGGTCATGTGTCTAGTCAGGCAAGGATGATATGGTGGGGCCCAAAGAAAACAAGTGGAGGGAGGGTTTGCCGTTTGAGTCAGATGGGCGTCGTGTGCGTGAGTGGCTCGGTCTTTCGTAACTCATCTTGATTTTACATCTTGGTAACGGGAATCCTACTGTACGCAGCATGATGTGTAGTACCCGTAAATACTATTTTCTAAGACAATGACTTCATTTTTTTTCAATGCTCACATTTGTATCGATCCGAATCGTGCACATTCCGATCCAACTCGGTTTTCCTGACCGAGTCGGACACGGATTGAATTAGGCAAGCCGACTCGGTCCGGATCGTATCGAGTTCGGATCAGACCATTGAGATTTTGGATAAGCTCATGTTGGGCCCAATCCGATCCGATCCGGACGGATACCCAGCTCTAATGTCAGTTGCATTAAATGCAAGAGTCATCAGTGGTGTGGTCCATTTGACCGTTGGATGTGCTTCATTTTTGTTTTTGATGCCTTAAAATTATCTGAGAAAGGGGATAGACGGCTTGGATGTACAGATACATCACGGTGGGACCGCCCACAGAACTGCCCGTTCGGAGCTAGGGACGGCGGGGGTAGTACGCAATCCGCGTCCGACTTTGGTGCCGTTCGTGCATGCAATTTGCACAAGTGGGGTCCATGATCAGCAATCCAAACCACTGGAATGGTGGGTCCAACAAAGGACGGCCCATGATCTAAAAATTCTTGTAAGTGGAAAAATCTGAAGACTTCAACAGGTGGCCCAACAAATAGGCGGTCAAGGAAGAAAATACAACAACGGTCAGATTCAACCCAAATGTGACTAGATGATTTATACTTAGAATTTTTCAATATTTTATTATTTTATTTTCGGTACATGGGCCATCCAGGGACAGACCCATCATATCAACGGTTTGGATTACTGAACCAGCACAAGGGCCAAAAATTAAAAATCGAACATACGGTTTTAGATTACTGGCCCTTGATGCAATCTGCATACGCACCGGGGGCCTACTCTATCCTGACACGTGGGAATGAAATCGTAGACGTCTAGAATGTGGGGCCCACCGGTTCCATCATCTTTCAAGAAATATTTGTCGGTCATCTATAAGGTGGACCCCACGTAAACCAAAACAATAAAAGGTCCACAATACCCCCAAGTTTTCTAAAATATACCATAATTTTCATTCATCCGTGTACTTGCCCTAATTTCTTTCTACATGATGTAGATGGTGTGTCCCACCTGATACACGGATATGATTTACTCCATATATTCTATTTAGGTACGTGTGCCCTCAGGCGGAAGTGTACTCTACATACTATCATACCACATCACCAGAGTGGAAGGGCATTTTTGTAAAATCCGTGGCCGAACGAGAATATTCGAGAGAAAATAAAAATAATGCCAATTTCGTAATATTCTTTGAAATGTAGTGGTATTTTCTTAGAATTTCGGAAGAAAAGGCGGGATGACGGGTGTCTTATCTTTCGTCGCGACTCTCGCATCCATCGAACGTTGCAGGCGGGAGAACAACGCGAGTCCGTTTTCAAAACGTGAGTCGTATAAAATGAAAACAGTACACGCGCGAGTCTCTTGGTACCAAACATGCGGATCACACGTGTCAATTGTCACACTTACATGAGATCTAAGACGTTCATGATGCAGGATCCATCTCCCTGGCTCAGAAAAATACATTTTTGAAATTATCTAGTTGGGACATCTTAATGTTGAAAATGGTCTGTTGATCTAACGATTCTTATGTATTTTGCATTGGTAACACAATCAATGCAGTTAACTGACATTATATATAAGACATGAGATGAAAAACTGGGCCCCACTTGATGAGTTGCTTGCGTAATATGTACTTTTGTGAGGTAGTATTCCAGTTCCACTTTCAGTGTGCCAGAATTATGAAAATTGCCAATGGTTTTTATATTTTAGGAGTAGATTTTTATAGATTTATTTGAAACGCTTTGAATTTTGGTGGGTCCTAATCATTACTGTCAGCAACGGGTACTGATGTTTACTCCTAATAATTAAGGAGGCTTACTACGGACGAGGATTGTGTACTGTCAGTCTGTTGGTGTCAGTAGCCAGGTGGGTACTGACATTAAGATGTATATATCAAATCCACGCCTTTCATCCATTTTTGGAGACTACCATAGATTTAGCCTAAAAATGCACTAGATCTAGGTCTGATATGGACCACATCATAGGAAAGAGTGGACTGAACACTTACCATTAAAAACTTCTTAGAACCATTAAAAACTTCTTAGAACCACGGAAGTTTTGAATTAAGCAGATATTTGTGTTTTATATTAGTCCAAGTGGTGTGTGACTTAATCAATAGGTTGGACAACAAATAAAAGTTACAGTAGGCCCTAGAAAGTTTTTAACAGTGGGCATTCAATCTCTACTATTTTTACATTACTTGGTGGCCTCGATATTTGGATCTCTTTTATTTTTAGGCTCATGCTTTATATATATATATATAAAAAAAAGAGTATGTATCACGCGGGGAGACAGACGCTGTCATGGCCTGATCGCACAGTCAATCCCACTGTTTTCTATGGTGGGTCCAATTGAGCCTTGGATCTACCTAATTCTTTTGACCTGATTGAACACCTGCTATTAAAAACTTCACACGACTCACCGAAAATTTTATTTTACTTGCGGCCTGTTGATAAAGTCGCAAGTCTTAAATGAAGGGAAAAAATAAATGTAAGTTTGATCCAAAACTTTTGTGCACAATAAAATTTTTTTAATGATCAATTACCATAGTTACGTAGGCTGAAAATGAGCTTACAAAAAGGATGTACGTAGTCGATATATAATACACATATCAAGTTAAGGCTCATGGTCGAGCGGGCAATGTACATTTTGGGTGAGGTGTTATATTCAATACACAGATGCTGATTGTGTCCTACTCTGCCTGTATCTAGCCACGAATGGGCAATTCTTTGGGTGGGCCTACCTTGATTTATCTGTTTATTTGTGGTGTTCATCCATTTTTTTAAAAAGTATCATTTTAAGGTATGTACACAAAAATGAGGTAGATAAAACGCTCAAGTGGACCACACCAAAGCGTTGGATCTACCTCATTTTTGTACACATACTTTAAAATGATATGAGATAAGGGATGAACGGTGTGGATAAATAGATACATCCAGGTGGGCCTGCCCACATAATTGCGAGTGTCCTCAATGTACATTAGAGGAATATGATCTCCCGTTTCCTTTACCTTCAAATACATAACATTATAACTATTATGGGAAGATCCAAGCCCCTTCAGTTCCAAGGTCCGACTCCATCTTAATCCGATCGGATGCATAAGAGATAATCTGGAATAGTGAAAATGACTGAAGGAAGAAATGATTCTCGGCTCGGCCCCCAATTCTGCTCATGCTCTGAGGTTGCCAGTTCAGAATAATCTGAGGCCGGGACAGTCAATGTGAAGCTCAGATCGAAAGTTATTTACAAGACCTTGGGCTATCCTAGAGGCAGATCGTTCGACCACCCACGTCTGCATGTCGCTCGTTATGGGGAAACTCAACGAGTTAAGTCCACTACCCGCCTCGGAGCTTGGAGGGGAAAGCTCAAAGTCCAGGTCCGAGGCTCGAAAGTCGGGGGTTCTTTAGTTTGAGACCCTGGCTAAGCCGGGGGACCCTCCGATGCATAAGTTAGGTCAAGGAAATTTGGGTCTAAGTTGATTGTAGAGAGAGGGTGTGAGATATTGCATACCTGTAGCAATGAGATCCCCTTATATTTATACCTGCCTATCGGACGGTCTGGGTTCGTTAATCTCGACACGATTCACTCAATTAGTGGGATACTGTGATCGTGGAGATATTGTCCGTAATCTAAGAATTGTGTAGCGTATCGTGCCTGAGAGGGGCGTATCTGCGGGCGAGATATTCGGTAGCATCTGCTTAAGGCCGTTTCTAAGTTTAGCGTATGGAATGTTCACGTTTGACCTCGGCCTTAGTTTAGGATCTCAGACTGAAGAACCTCTGACTTCCGAGCCTCGGACCTGCACTTTAAGCTTTCCCCTCTGAGCTCCGAGGCGGGTAGCGGACTTAACTCGTTGAGTTTCCCCGTAACGGGCGACATGCAAATGTGGGTGGTCGAACGATCTGCCTTTGGGACGGCCTAAGGTCTTGTAAATAAGTTCCGATCTGAGCTTCACACTGACTGTGCCGGCCTCAGATTATTCCGAACTGACAACCTCGGAGCAGGAGCAGAATTGGGGGCCGAGCCGAGAGTCATTTCTTCCTTCGGTCGTTTTCACCATTCCAAATTATCTCTTATGCATCCGATCGGATTAAGATGGCATCGGACCTTGGAACTGAAGGGGCTCGGATCTTCCCATAACAACAACAATAATTACCACTGACTAGAGAATTTTTGTAATTTCACATACGTGCAGGCACATAACCTAATGTAGAAACCTGATTTTCAATCTAGTTGGTAATAATGCTTAAATCTTCTATTCAAAATTTAGTTAGTTTTAACTCCTCATCTGGGCCAGAAAGAAAACTGACAATTTTTACATCATTCGTGATCTGTACATTTGTTTTATAAGCAGATATGTACTGAGTAAACTCTGTGGGCCCACTATAATTCATGTATTTTTATTCACTCTTTCCATCCATTTTAACAGATAATTTTAAGGCTTGAGCCAAAAAATGAAACATATCCAAAGCTCAAGTGGACCGCACCATAGGAATATATGTGAATTGAACATCTGCCATTGAAAATTTCTTAGGAGCCACAAGTCTTGGATCAAGATGATATTTATGTTTTCAGTTTATCCATATCTGTGTGATCTCATGAACAAATTGGATGACAAATAAACATCAATGTGGGCCCTAGGAAGGTTTCAACTTATGTGTTTTACTGTCGATTGACCTGTATCACTTGTAAATAACTTAAAGTTAAGTCGATAGTTCATCTACAATGGATATTTGTAAGTGCTATGTTTTATATTAAGCACCCTGTATTGTCAAATTTTATAGTGACAAACCACTTTAGGATAGACTTGTTAATGATGGAAAGTTCACCTTCTAGTGGCCTTCGAGTGATGGAATGTTCACCTTCATATGAAAATGTGTTACAAGCCATGAAGACTGTTCTATCTACATCGACTTCATTTCCAACATCAACTTCAAGTGCTACATCAACTTCAAGTTCAAGACTAAGTTCAAGTACATGTTCAAGTTCTAGACCAAGTTCAAGTGCTACTTCAAATGCAAGATCAAGTTCAAGTACACTTCATAGTCAAGAAAAAGATTAAGTTTCAAGTATACAAGTTCAAGCTTCAAATACTTCAAAAAGAAGATCTACCGGATCTACCAAAGCTACAAGTTCAATGTTCAACATTTCACGTATAAATTACTCTAGAAAGACATTAGGTTTAGGTAATTTATATTGCACATTTAATATAGGTCATTGTGCTTATTATAGGCTTTGCTTCGACTAGTCCTAGTCAATGTTCGACTAGTCCAGGATCTGGCTGGACCAGTCCAGAGTTTTTCTCGACCAGTCCAGGTTTAAATTCAAAATTTCAGAATTTTCTGGTAGGTCCTCGACCAGTCGAACACCCTGCTTGACCGGTCATGGAGATTGGCTCGACCAGTTGAATAGAGCTCGACTCGAACTCCAACAACCATTTTGAGCCCCACTCGACCAGTCGAGGGTTGATTTTATCCAATCGCGTTAGAATTTTTAAAATTTGGTTGTTCCCAGGACCAGTCGAGGCTGACCTTAGACTAGTTGAGGGAACCATTTTTTAGCCTATAAATAGAGGACTTTTCTTGGCTTTTTTCATTCATTCCAAGCCAATTCAAGCCACCATTCTGAGAGATAAGTCCCCGTGATTGTCAAGTTATTGTTCGGTTATTTAAGATTCTTGTTTATAGCTTTTTGATTTCTAATTTTTTGATCTCTTGCTACTTCAATCTGATTTGATAAAAGCGAATTCTGAATTTTCTTTTTTGAGATCCAAGAAATTGAATCAAAGTAGCTCAAGGTTAGATTAATTTAAAATTCATTTAGACCTAGAACTCTTCTATATGTGTGATTGAACATTGGAAATCTTCATCTTCAAAGAAATGGCTCTACCGGGCTACATCGAAGAAGAATCTTCAGATAAGCATTTTCATTTACAGCTTTTGGTTTGTGAGATTGCTAGAAAATCTCTATTGTGGTTTTGACTGAGATAGTCAGAAAATCTCAGCGTGAGGTTTTTAATTGTGATAGCCCATTGAAAACGCAATTGTAAAGGTTTTAAGGTGAACCTTGGAGGTTTTCTTTCATAGTGAAAGCCAATATCATATGATTATTGTGAGTGGAGTAGGTGTGACTGTTTTAGAATAATTGGTGTACACACCAAATCACTATAATTCTTGGAGTTTGGCGGATGATGATGATGACGATGATGACAATGATGATGATGTATGTGATTTATGTGTGGTGAATGCTTGTGTTTATTTCATGTACTTGGGGTGAATGTTGTAATAACTAGATTTGTTTCAATTGCTTCTTGTATTAGTTTGAGTTTTTGATCCTTACTGAGTTCAAGAAATCAGGTTGTCCTACCATAAACTTTGATTTTTGGTGTAAGGTTGTCCTTTGAACAACGTTTGTATCAACCTATCAATACTATTACAATTGAGGTTGTTATTTGTTTCAGTTATCTGCATTTATATTCCACATTTATTTTTTATTTAGCATAGTCCTATTCACCCCCCCCCCCCCTCTGAGATTGAGAGCTCGCCTTTTTCAATATTGTCGGTCGATCCAGTCAGGATATAGCTTATGATAAACTAGAGTAGTAGTTTAGCTAATAACTTGGCCTATTACTTCTTGAACCAGTTGAACAATTTGGTTACGTTCCCAGTATTGTTGTGCAGTAACTGGAGGTACTTCAAGGCCATCCTGATACTGTTTTTCACCATACGATTGATTTCTAGGCAATGGGTGCTCCCAAACATCCTTTGATTCATACTTTCATGAATTACGTTTCCATTTTCACGTTTAGGACATTTAAAGTCTACCGGTGGCGATGAATTTCGCATGTCCTGAATAAGAACATGTTTATGATGTCTGAAATCAACTGGTATTGGTGAAATTCGCACATTCTGAATTGGACGGAGAACATGAATATATGGTATGTTTCGTTTTAATGGAAGTGTACGTGGAATCGGTTGAACTGGTGGTATAGGTGCCTAATTTCCAACATAACTTGTATCGGCCTGTTGCTAAGGTGCAACAAATGCTCTATCAACGAACAAAGCCAACAAGCGATTCATGTTCTCGATGTGGCCAACCATCTACCTATTGAAAGCATCGGCCTAAACTCGCGATAGTTCTGCGATGTGCTAAATCCCCCTTTGCATGTCGACCATCCCGGTTGAAATAATCTCAAGAGGTTCAATTCGAGATGTTGATAGTCTATCTAGATTTGGAGGAACATGCACCAGACTAGGTGGTGGATCCCCTTACTCAGGCACTTGTTGGACTTGTACCTCTTCCTCGTGAGTAGGAGTATAACTATACACGAGTCAATCGGAGTCGAGCTTGACACAGTTGGGCTCAGCCAGTAGCTAATTCCCTAGTTCAAACTCGGCTCAGCTCGGCTAGTAGCTAACCCCAACTCGAGCTGGAGCTCAGCTCAGCTCGGCTCGGTCCTCGAGCTTGTCTGGCCAGCTCCACTCAGTTCGGTCAGCAGCTTGGGCTAGTTCGATCTGAGTTCGAGCCTATGCGGCTTTTATCAAACACCTGAAATGCATCTTAAATTTCTCATAAAATACAAAACAGTAACGACACTTTACATGTATTTCATCAAACATCTGGTGTGTAGCATCAAAATCAAACAAAATCAAACACTCGACATGTAACATCAAAATCAAACAAAATCAAACACCTAGCAAGCAACATCAAAATCAAACATCAAAATCAAACACCCAGCATATCCATTCTTTCCTCGCCAACACTTTGTTGAATCATTTCATTAAACACTCGGCAAGTAACATCCATATCAAAAAAACTAAGTCACCGATCTGATTCAATCCGAGTCAGTTCGAGTTAAGGTTTGATCCTAGTCGAGTCGAAGCTCCAAAAACCAGCTTGACTTGGTCTGAATCCAACTTTAAGCCTAGGCGAGTTGAGTTATTTCGAGTCGAATTGAGTGAGCTGACCGAGCTAACTCAACTCGTGTACAACTCTAAGTAGGAGGATTGTTAGCCACAACAATGATTGTTGAAGAATTACGACCACCTCTTCGGTTCATGATTATTGCATTGACAAATATATTTGAGTCAATCAAATGTTATGACAACCAATTAATTTTGAGTTCCATCGGGTGTGCTAAAAAATGTTGGCTTGTTGTACGACCAATGACAATAAATATTTATGACAGCCTAATAGTTGTTAGTCCCACCAGGCATGCCAAAAAATGTTGGTTGATCAGTTTATTTTCAATTATGTATGCGTGTCAGAATCGATACAATGCCTTGATCCAAACCAATCAACTTTGACCCCAGCGCCAAAATAAGTAGATACGTTTGATATGAACATATATGACTGGATTCTAAGAAGATTGGTTGCTTATTTAACCATTTGCAGAATTTGATAATGATCATGTGATAATTAAAGGGTGGGGTTCTTCCTCTAAAGATGTGTTACATTGTACCTTCCATAGGAAAGGATTTTCAGAATACCAATGTAAATTAAACAAAAAGAAAAACTCACAGTTGGTCATTAGGAGCAATTGTAAAAATGCGTCTCTTGAAAGAATTGCTTGATATTGGATAAAGAACAAATCCAGCATATGGGTGTAGACTTGGATTACAATTAAAGATTTTAGCTAAGAATTACTGCTACTCTTAGGATAAGATAAGATAAAGTAAATTGATAAGATTTGTTTGGAATGATTTGTATGAGACGCCTTGCTCCATCGATTCCTCTTCTATTTAAATATTTCTGTTATAACTTGTTAGTCCATATCATTCTTCCATTATTGTAATGGTTACAACAATCTACAAGTCTTTCTGGATTCCTCTTTACGATGGTTTCACTTCTGAACACCTCTTGCTACTTACTTCACTTTTGCTGGCCTAAGTTTTATTTTGATTGCCCTTGGTCGCATTTTATATCTTAAACAATTCGATCGTACTTTTTGTACATAGATTATAACACTTTATCGACCATCCACCGACACATAAAACTTAGCTGATACTGTATATAATCTCACAAAAGCACTCCAAATCTTTAAATATCTTTTTATTCATTTTCCATTTTGACACGCTTATGCTCACTACATGTGACAAAAAGCAAACCGACGTGTCAACAGATGTCACAAATATCATAGTGGGCCCCATCTGGCTTCCATCACATGAAGCTACTACAAAAGGTAATCCACATCCCTTCCCCTACTGATTGAATGAATGAGATCGGACAATCAATGAAATTGTCGGGCTAAGAGCCGTTCACGTAGAGGACTGCGATGAGAGCGAATAAATCTCCACCGTTTTGAGAGTGGGGGCGGACTATCGTTATAGTAATTCCCATTATTCTGGAAATGAATTGGTTACTCCCCCTACCACCAGCCCGGTGGCTAATGGTCCGTGCTCTATGGGCCCCACCATGATGTATGTGTTTCATCCATTTCGTTCATCCATTTTTATAGATCATTTTAGGGCTTGATCCAAAAAATGAGAGGGATATAAATCTCAGGTGGACCACACCATAAGAAAACAATAGTGGTTGGATTCCACCATTAAAATCCTCCTAAGGCCCATTGTATTGTTTATTTGACATCCAATATGTTGATTAGGTCATACAGGCCCAAATGAAGGGAAAAAACAAAAATCATCTTGATCTAAAACTTTTGTAGCCCCCAAGAGGTTTTTAATGGTTGATGCTCATTCAAAACTGTTTCCTATAATGTAGTCTACTTGAGATTGGGATATACCCCACTTTTGGTCTCATGCTATAAAATGATCTTTAAAATAGATGGACGACATGAATGAAACAAATACATCATGGTGGGGCCTACAGAGCACCGACCACCAGCCATTTGCTGGTGGTAGGGGAGTAGCCAATCCGTTTCCATTATTCGGGTGACACGTGAATGATAATGCGGCGTGACAAGCACTTCCTTTTAAAAATGGGATGCGGATTTGGTGAATCCACGACTGTGGGACACATTCATGTATGTGCTCCATATTCATGCCATCCATCCGTTTTTTCATATTATCTTAGGACATGAGCCCAAAAATGACGCAGATTCACATATTAGGTAGACCACACCATAGAAAACGATAGTAATTGAACATCCACCATAAAAACTTCCAAGGCCCACCTTAATGTTTATTTCACATTCAACTTGTGATCACATAGAGCCAGATGAAGGGAAAACACAAATATCGGCGTGATCCAAAACTTTTGTGCACTCAAAAAGATTTTAATGGTGGGCATTCAATAAATTAATGGCTCATATTCAGATCTAAGATCAAAGGTCAGGATCATCAATAAATCATGATTATAAAATTATAGTCATATAAGTGTAATCGAGAACATGAATGGTTCAAATCAATCTAAGAATGCAATCAATTGTGGACACCACCATCATACCCTATCAAAAACCTCTTGAGACATTCCTATCCATTAATTTTTTTGTTTTCTACCCTTTATCTGTTTATCTGTTGGCCGCCATCCATTAATTGATCTTATTTTCTATAGCTGCCTATTGTCCCAACAACAAAATTGGCCTTTCTCGGTGGTTAAAATCGTTAGTAAAGACAAAAAAACCCTCGATAAAGGTTTTACCGGCGGTCAGACAAGTGCCGGTAAAGGATTTACCGGTAGCCAGCAGCCTTTATTGGCACTTTTGTAGGCTGCCCTTAAATCGTAAGTTTTTGCTACAGTACTAGAGAAATAGTTAAAGGCTACGGATACAATCCGTAGTTAAATATATATGATTATAGTTACAGTCCACAACACGACCGTAGCACACCATAATCCCTTAGTCCTAGAAATTTCAAATATTCTTCCCAGGTTAAACATCCTATATGTTCTGAAAAAGGCTAATGGTAAGATGCTAGGCATTATAGGACATCTATGGCACAAGGCACCTTCCCATACACACGGCATGTAACATAAACCCAAACCACCCAAATGGTAGGACCCATTATTTGTTGGATAAACATTGATGCTGGATAAATGGACGTTTGTTTGTTGAATTTGGACCATTTACTAATATTAGCTGTCACTGCCCATTATATGTCTACTGGTCAGCCAGCTAGGAGCATACTTCTACTGTAGTTTTTGGACTATACTCCTCCACACTAGGTCCCATTATTTGGATAGTTTGGATTTGTGGTGAAAGCCATGTGTACTATAGGAGTGCAGCCACCATCACCATGTTGGGGATTGTGATGCGGACTCACATAGAGATGAATCTAGGATAGCAATCCAAGAGCACCAAGCAAACACCAGATAACACAAATTTATCGTGGAAAACCTTTTCGGAAAAAAAAACCACAACATAAAGTGACAAAAATCCACTATGAAAGCATAAATTACAAAGAGAAGGGACTTACCCGATTCGAACAACCTCGAATCTCACCCTTTGCTACACCCTTTGAAACCCTAGAACTATTTAGAAACCCTCTGGAATAGTTTAGGAAACCTTGAAATATTTTAGTATGACTCTAGGAGTACCCTAGGAACTCCTATTTATACTTGGGGAACTTCAACTTTCATACAGAATTGGAATAATCCGGAAATTGCCTCAAATTTAGCAGTCCGCGCACAATCCGCGTAACCTCTGACTAGTCGAACTAAAGCTCGGGCTAGTCGAAGGACACTTTGACTAGTCGAACTTGTCCTTCAACTGGTCGAATTTCTCGGAAGTTCCAAAATAAATTGTTGTTGAATTTTCACCCGAACTTTCTCGGGCTAGTCAAATTTCCTCAGATTTAAGACATCTGTTAACAACACACCACAGTTGTGGATTTTGATATTGTTGCCAACACCCTATCACTACCCTACGAGGAAACAAGTTATGAGAAGCAGAGCATATATGACTGACCATCACCAAATCCAAAACAGGGGATAAGGTCATTCTCATTAAAGGCATAAAAGGTCCTTCCAATGATAAATATTGCTTGTTCATATGCATTTGGTGAACTAGCGATTTGATGTAAGCCTTGACGGTTAAAAGAACTTTGACTTGATGGCAACAACATTGGACATAAATGTCTCAAGGGTCCAAAAATAAGCTAGCTCAATCATCAGGTAGGCCACACATGTATATTGAAAATTTTATTGATAGTCCAAATGCAACTTACATGTCAGCACTTCCCATTGATAGGACTAGCCTAATTGTACGGCTATGACACTCACATGATGAGCAGAACCTGATGAACAACCCAGATCTTCCAAATACATGCACATCAGTGTGTAGTAAGAGTAAGATTTGATATCCTTATTACCAAGTTCATTAATGTCTTAGTTAAAGGGAAGGTGTTGTATGGATTTGAGAGAGAACATCAGAAAAATGAACCACAGAGCCAAGATTCAAGAGCTTACTAGTCCATTCATTGCTCTTAGTGAAATCAATACCCACGATGAGATTAGAAGACTCAAGACCAGTATGGGCAAGAGTGGCTCATTACTAGTTCATCCATGCCATTGATTTGATGCCCGCCATCATGGATGAAACATGAAAAAAAATCTCCCTAATTAGAAGATCCTAACTACCAAATCCAGCCAAATCGCCCAAGGCGATAATCAAAGAGATTGTAGGGGCAGAGGGAGAGAGAGAGATGGAGGGAGGGAGAGGGCGGGGAAGAGAGAGAGGGAGGGAGAGAGAGAGAGAGAGAGTATATGTAGATGAAAATTGAACAAAGAAAGGAAATTTTCCAACATCTCATATTCAACTCAAGAAAAAAAAAATCATCTCAAGATACAAAAGAACTTGTTCACAGATCGGCCTAGCCTCAAGAAATAACAATCTATGTCGTTAAGATAGACACATATTATCACACTAAAGTGTGTAATCCTTATACCACATTGCCTAGTTCTTGATGTATATCGTTAAGATTGAAAGTATTTGTGATTGCGCTTAGACTTACTTCGCCTAAATTAAATGTTATGATGACTACCATGTTTCGATATTGACTGTCTTGATGGACCAAATTGAATAGTATTACTCATATTGTCCAACTGTTTCATTGGTTAACCATTTGGATATTTTCTTAAAGATCAAAACTTGTTTTCAAAATTATTCTATATGACAATCATTGACGTTGCTCAATGAGGCCTTAGTGGGAGAATGTAAGAACTCTATCTAGTGGGCCTTACTGATCAACGGTCTGGATTGTCATTCAGTTGGATTAGATGATTGAGTAGACCAGTGGGCCCTACTTCAGGTGATTTGCTGCGCAACTCTGATTGTGCAACAGTGTGTGTGTTAGGGCTGGAATGCTATAGCTGTTTACGCAGACAACAATTTGAGTCGAACTAGGACACAACAATGTGGAGCGTGGGAGAGGGAGTTTTGATGGGTTTCATACTCCCTCTCCACAAACTCTATATAAGAGAGTTGGGTCCCCGATCCTACACCACGACAGAATTCGAGTCCCATCTTTTGAATTGCAGAAAGGGTATGAAGGAGAGGAAGATCCTAAGCTCTATCGGTATTCTGGTATTCTTATCCGGCTTCTATGGCGGTGTCACATCTAGGTACGCTATCTGAACGCCTGATCGCCATGTCCCATGCACAGACAGATCCGTGGGCCTAGTCCGCATATAGATCAAGTCCCACATTTGAATCTCCATTGTTGATGCATAGATGATCTGTCAATTCCGCAATTCAAATACAACAAGGGCACCTTCCTATACACACGACATGTAACATAAACCCAAACCACCCAAATGGTAGGACCCGTTGTTTGTTGGATAAATGGACGTTTGTTTGTTGAATTTGGACCATTTACTAATATTAGCTTTCACTGCCCATTATAAGTCTACCACAGTTGTGGATTATGATATTGTTGCCAACACCCTATCACTACCCTATGGGGAAACAGGTTGTGAGAAGCAGAGAATATATGACTGACCATCACCAAATCCAAAACAGGGGATAAGGTCATTCTCATCAAAGGCATAAAAGGTCCTTCTAATGATAAATATTGCTTGTTCATATGCATTTGGTGAACTACCAATCTGATGTAAGCCCTGATGGTTGAAAGAACTTTGACCTGACAACAACAACATTGGCCATAAATGTCTTAAGGGTCCAAATGACCAAACAACACAATATATAGTTTATGCCGTATCAATAGGAATTTGATCACGATAAGGTAACAAGCATTTAGTAACTGAACCTGAAGTAATCCAATGAGTAGTTGGCAGAGAAATGCAATGACTTTTCCCAATAGGAGTTCTAATCCTTCAATCCTACATACCAATGAGAATGTGAGATCTGGCATGGCTTTCATGTCCTACCTTGTACGTGCTGTGGGGCAAAAATAAGCTAGCCCAGTCATCAGGTAGACCACACATGTATATTGAAAATTTTGCTGATAGTCCACATGCAACTTACATGTCAGCACTTCCCATTGATAGGACTGGCTGGATTGTAGGGCTATGACACTCACATAATGAGCGGAACCTGATGAACAGCCCAGATCTCCTAGATACATGCACATCAGTATGCAATAAGAGTAAGATTTGATATCCTTGTTACCAAGTTCATTAATATATCTCAATTAAAGGGAAGGTGTTGTATGGATTTGAGAGAGAACATCAGAAAAATGAACCACAGAGCCAATATTCAGGAGCTTACTAGTCCATTCATTGCTCTTAGTGAAATCAATACCCACGATGAGATTGGAAGACTCAAGACCAGTATGGGCAAGAGTGGCTCATTACTAGTTCATCCATGCCATTGATCTGATGCTCGCCATCATGGATGAAACATGAAAAAAAATTCTCCCTAATTAGAAGATCCTAACTACCAATCCAGCCAAATCGCCCAAGGCGATAATCAAAGAGATTGTAGGGGTAGAGAGAGAGAGAAGAGAGAGAGAGTAGAGAGAGAGAGAGAGAGAGAGAGAGGAGAGAGAGAGAGAGAGAGAGAGAGAGAGAGAGAGAGAGAGAGAGAGAGAGAGAGAGAGAGAGAGAGAGAGTATATGTAGATGAACATTGAACAAAGAAAGGAAATTTTCCAACATCTCATATTCAACTCAAGGAAAAAAAAATCATCTCAAGATATAAAAGAACTTGATCGGCCTAGCCTAAAGAAATAATAATCTGATCAAGTGTACATATGCAGCCTAGTCAATTGTTCGATCGGCTTGAATTTCATCATGTGACTCAATCACATGATGAGGCTCACATTTTGATGATTGCTCAATAAGTTCCAAAAATAGATGCCTGCATGCGGGCTTAGCAAAGGATTCCATTGGTTTTTCCATCTATTTCTGACATTTGGGTCTCTTGCAATGTGTGGCTCTATTATGTTTCCGCAACAGTAAATGGAAGAGATTGTGAGTTGGGAGGACTGTCTCAGGAAGAAGAAAACACCCAGGCAAGAAAACGATGGATTGTCATTTAGGATCAATGAAGGTGCACAAAGATTAGTGCCAAAGTAGTGAAACACAGTCTTAAGATTATCTAAAAAACTAATGTGTACTTTCCGACATCCATGCCCTTTGATAGTAGATCAAAGGAATGAACAGAGCTTTTCACATCAAACTTGAGTTCTTGTATTTGATAAAAGTGATCTATTCTGGCTTAAATTAAAAAGAGAATGTTATATATGATCTTTTGGTTGGATAAAATATGCAAATTACTAATCACGACAAGTTAATAAAAACATTTATAAAGGCCAAATTATGGGGCTATAAACAGTCAATTTATTTATCTCTTTATTTATTTTGAGAAGATCAGTTCATTAAAAATGATGAAATCAAACATACAAAAGATGAGATTGAATGCAGGAGGTGCTTTCTCGTTGTCTGCCTTCCTCAAAATCAGCAACAAAAACCAAACAAAAGAAAAGAAAAAACTCAGGCCAAGGACCCAAGGCCAACTATCAAAACAAGAGTTCACCTAAATCACTCTACTAATTTTTGTAGAAAGAGTTACAAAATTTGGAAAAAATCACCAACTCATTTGCAGGAAAACAATTAGAAAATAAAAATTTTACAATTTTTGTCATGCCTTAGGACAATCCCTAGGCTTATGACTGGTAAATCTAGGCCTGGTACCTGATAGGGCTAGACCCAGCAAGCAACAATATTGCTGGATGTTGTACTGCCTGAAGGGAATCTTCCAATCATCTGCAAGGATTATCCATTCATTGTTTTTTAGGGGATACACCGTCTTTGATAGTGCCCAGCATGTGACTGGTGATGCAGGGATGAACGTGATGAGGATAAATACTCCGAATCCACGGAGCTTCTCTGGACTCCTCACAGAGACTTCTCGAATCCACGAGGAAAGAAAGCAGAAAATAGAAATAAATTCTAATAAATTCGAAATTGATTAATTGATGAATAAAAATGAGTTCACAACCCTTAAATAGGGGTACCAAGCAATGGGAAAGAAATCAGAATCAAACTACAACTAAAACTCCTAGAATTCGCGACTTACTATAAATAGTAAACTTACTATTTTATAGACGTTGTGATGTCTACTAGTGCATAAGGTTTCGTCCAAAAATAGTAAGTGTCCTATTTGGCTTCACCAAAACGTTCCCCTAATTATTCTAAGCTCTTTCACGTTGGACGCAACTCCTAAAGCCCGACGGATGAAGAGTTATAATCAAACTAAAACTTACTATTTATAGTAAAAACGAAATTAAAACAGGAGAAAATGACTGTCAATCAGGGGGTTTCTTGCAATTCTGAGCGTCGCAACCCAGCATAGTAGGGTTGGTTGGCTAAAGTAGCTCGTTCTACCCCAAAATCATATATTTTACGTGAGCTAACTCATTCCGGATTGCGAGATACGTCCGATCTAAGGTCCGACGGTCCGGATCACTTCTGTCGTTGACCGGGCCTTTTCTGATCCATCTTGGCCATGAAACTGTCTGCGACCCGCTCTACATCAGTCCCCTCCACTTCAAAAGAACTCGTCCTCGAGTTCTCGTCCTGCGCTGGTTCATGATACTCGGTCAGGTCCGCGACGTTGAAAGTCCGTGAGATCGCCATGTCATCTGGAAGATCAACAACATAAGCGTTGTCATTGATCTTTCGAATGATTGGGATAGGTCCAATCTTCTTAATTTTCAACTTGTTGTACGTCCCGGTCGAAAATCTCTTTTGCGTAGATAGACCATAACGCGTTCGCCCACCTCGAACACTTTTGTCGCCGCGGTGCTTGTCCGCTTGTTCCTTGTACTTTCATTCGAGGCATTAGCTTGTCTGCACTTCCGCATGGATGCCCATGATCTTGTCTGCCATATGTTCTGCTGCAATGCTCGTGCCTGGGTGCTTGGGCAGAGCAGGGACCAGGTCAAGCGTGTGGCGAGGCACTCGTCCATAAATAATTTGGAACGGAGAGATTTCTCTGTCGAGCGGTTCACCATGTGTTGAATGCGAACTCTATTGAGACAAGGCCGAATCCCACTGCTTCAGTTTTCTCCTGAAAATACAGCGAAGGAGGTTTCCCAACGTGCGATCACAACTTCGGTCTGCCCATCAGTTGTGGGTGGTAAGCACTGCTGAATTGAAGTCGCGTATCGAATCGAGCCCACAAAATCCACTAAAAGTGGCTAATGAACTTCGTGTCACGATCAGAAGTAATGGTCTTGGGGACCCCGTGTAGCGCGTACGACCTCCCTGAAGAATAGATTCATCACATGTGTTGCATCGAGGGTCTTCTTGCATGGGATAAAGTGCGCCATCTTGGAGAAACGATTTACCACCACGAACACCGAATCCATGCCGCGTTGTATTCGTGGGAGACAAGCATGAAGTCCATTGATAAATCCTCCCAAGGACCGTCAGGCACAGGTAACGAGGTGTACAGGCCCGTATTCTGAGATTGCCTCTTGGAGGTTTGACAAACATGACAACGTTGTACGGCTTTTCCCACATCACGTACTAATTACGGCCAGTAATACCGCTCTTCCACAAGAGCTCGCGTTTGTCTCGCCCAAGGTGTCCACCAGGCCACCTCCATGTAGCTCCTGAATAATCTGCTCCCTCAGAGAACTTTGGGGATGCACAATTGATTTCCTTTGAAGAGAAAATCGTCCTGTATATGAAGGTCACTGGGGTGACCTTCTTGGCACTTCACCCAAGAATCTTTGAAGTCCTCATCCTCGGCATACAGCTCCTTGAGACAGTCGAAGTCGACCACCTTGTTGCTCATCGTAACGAGTAGTGATGCACGACGGCTAAGTGCATCAGCCACCTTGTTCTGCTGCCCTGACTTGTGCTTCAGAAAGAACGTGAATTCTTGTAAAAACGCAACCCATCTAGGATGCACACGATTCACGTTAGTCTGACTATTAATAAACTTTAATGCTTGATGGTCAGTATACAGAACAAACTCTCTTTGAATTAGATAATGCCGCCAATTTGCAGCGCCTGAACAACTGCGTACAACTCAAGCTCATAAGTCGACCACTTCTTTTGAGCTTCGCTGAGCTTCTCGCTGTAGAAGGCTATGGCCTGCCTTCCTGTGATAACACTCCTCCAATTCTGACGTATGAAGCGTCGCACTCAACCTTAAATAATTTATCGAAATTAGGAAGAACCAAGACCGGTATTGTAGACAAACGATGCTTGATCTCATGAAAGCTCTTGTCAGCTTTATCGGTCCACTGGAACGGTCTTTTTTTTCATGCAATCTGTTATAGGCACGACTATGGTGCTAAAATCTCGCACAAATCGACGATAGAAAGTCGTCAACCCGTGAAAACTTCTCATCTCATGAATGTTTGTCTGGATCGGCCATTCCCTAATAGCTCGCACATTTTCATCGTCCACACGAATGCCTATGGACGTTACAACAAATCGTAGAAACAACAGGCTGTCAGTTAAAAAACTACACTTCTTCAAGTTGAGGTACAACTTGTTAATTTGTAGGACCTGCAGCACCTGCCTGAGATGTTTCCTGTGCTTCGCCTCATCCTGGCTATATATCAATATATCATCAAAATATACTACCACAAATCGGCCAGTAAACGGTTTTAGAACTTGATTCATCAAACGCATAAAAGTACTTGGTGCGTTCGATAGGCCAAAGGGCATGACCAGCCACTCATACAACCCTTCCTTAGTCTTGAATGCTATTTTCCACTCATCACCGGGTCGAATATGAATCTGATGGTACCCACTCCTTAGATCTAGTTTTGAGAACACCTTAGCCCCTTCTAGCATATCGAGCATGTCGTCCAACCGTGGTATTGGAAACCGATACTTGATGGTAATTTTGTTGATTGCTCGGTTGTCGACACACATGCGCCAACTTCCATTTTTTTTGGCATTAATAATGCTGGTACGGCATATGGGCTCATGCTCTCTCTCAAGAGACCCTTACGCATCAATTCCTCCACTTGCCTCTGAAGTATCTCGCACTCCTTCGGACTCATCCGATAATGAAGGCGGTTGGGCAGGCTAGCCCTAGGGACGTGGTCTATGTGATGTTGGATGTCCCTCATGGGGGGCAATCCATCAGGTAAATCCTCAGGCCAGACTTCTTTGAATTCGTTTAGCAACAGTTTTAAACTTGGAGGGATGTTTGAGGGTTCCTCTTCCTCGCCCTTCACCACTATGACGTACACCTCGCCAGTTTCCTTGAATTCCTCCATGAAATCCCGAATGCTCAAGAGGGAACTCCCCTCCACTTTAGAGGCTTCAGGGTGGTTCTCTGGTGCCATAGGGGCAAGGATTATTTTTCGGCTATCCTTGACGAATACGTAGACATTGTCTCGTCCCCGATGGATTGCATCACGGTCCGACTGCCAGGGTCGACCGAGTAGTAACATGTGGCAAGCTTCCATGTCAACCACGTCACAAAGTATCTGATCCTTATAATTTTTACCAATTGAAAAATGATAGTGCATTGTTCAGTTACTTGGTTTCATTCACCTTTTTTTATCCAGCGATTGAGTACGGGGAAGGATGTTTCGTCGTTGGTAGCTGCAATTTGTCCACCATCACTCTTGAGACTATGTTCTCGCTACTACCACTGTTTATGATCACATCACAGACCTTTCCGTTGACAGTGCACCGAGTACGAAATATGTTGTGTCGCTGTGGATGTAATTTCTTTCGTGGGGTATACAGTAATCGCCTCACAACTAGAAATTCGCCACGATCCTCGCTTGTCATTTCATCGCCACCTGCTATTTCTTCAGTGGTTTGTTCATGTTCATCATAGCCATAGTCTTCTTCTGCGGCCTCATCTTCAGTGCCCCCTTCGTTTATAGTCAAGTGTGCTGCGGGACGTTGAGGACATGTGTTTGATAAGTGGCCTGGCTGGCCACAGCGGTAACAATTGTTCGACCTTGGTCGAGCATAGAAGATTTGGAATCCTACTCGCCCGCTGTTGTGGGTGCTGTACGTTGAGGTCTGGATGAGCCGCTCCCCGTATCACTCGGGTTGCGGTTGTAGGATGTTGAGGACGTTCTCCTACTGGATCTTTTCCTCGTGCCAGCACTGGATCCTGCGTGGGACCCGTCATGGGGGGTCGAGTTGAAGGATAGGGACGAGCAGGAACTCTTGCAAGTTGTGTTTCTGCCCTACCGCAATTGAACTGCTTCATCCACGGTCCCGACTGGGTACATCTGAACTCGGTCCTGAATTGTCGGTCGCAACCCACCTATAAATCGTGCCACCTTCTGTGACTCAGATCTGACAGATCGTTTCGTGTAGCCAACCGCGGAATTCTTCAGTGTAATCTGTGATGGTTCGATTTCCTGTCGATAATTTTGGTATTGCTGGAATAATATCTGCCATAATCACTGGGGAGAAATCGTGATCGAAGAAGACGTCTCATCCGTGGCCATGATGAGATGGGTGCCTTGTTCTGGCGGGCTCGTGAGAGTTGTAATTGTTCCCACCATGCAGAAGCACCAGATTTTAACTTTAAACGCTACTAATTTTACCCTTTTATGATCTGGCACGTCCATATAATCAAAATATCTCTCTACTTCGGCTAGCCAATCGAGGAAATCTTCTATACGTAATAAACCATTAAAACTAGGAAGTTCAGCCTTACCTCGATAGTCTCTTTCAGCACGATTTAGATGATCGCCTCCATAGATTGGTCGTCGGGCAAAACCCTCATTAAGGTCCTCGTCGCTAGAACTTGAATCATCTGGTGTAGCCCTACGGTTTGCCACTGGTAGTGCCCTATGGAAATCGGGGTTGCGTCGTACAACAACCATGGGTGGTGGAGCAACCATAGGTGGTGGAGCACCGCCTAGGGCTCGGGGCGGAAGTAGCGCATCCGCAAGACGGTCGAGGGTTGCCTGCAGCCCTTGCATGGTCAACTGACTCTCCCGGTGGAAAGCTTCCATTCTTTTCGAAAGATAACGAATCCCTGGATCACCGTCCACAGGATTTTGATTCATACCTTCATTGTTTGCCATCGGCCCGAGGGGAATCCTCGCTTGATACCAATTGACGCAGGGATGAACGTGATGAGGATAAATACTCCGAATCCACGGAGCTTCTCTGGACTCCTCACAGAGACTTCTCGAATCCACGAGGAAAGAAAGCAGAAAATAGAAATAAATTCTAATAAATTCGAAATTGATTAATTGATGAATAAAAACGAGTTTCACAACCCTTATAAATAGGGGTACCAAGCAATGGAAAAGAAATCAGAATCAACTACAACTAAAACTCCTAGAATTCGCGACTTACTATAAATAGTAAACTTACTATTTATAGACGGTCGTGATGTCTACTAGTGCGCAAGGTTTTTGGCCAAAATAGTAAGTGTCCTATTTGGCTTCACCAAACCGTTCCCCTAATTATTCTAAGCTCTTTTCACGTTGGACGCAACTCCTAAAGCCCGACGGATGAAGAGTATAATCAAACTAAAACTTACTATTTATAGTAAAAACGAAATTAAAACAGGGAAGGACTGTCGATCCAGGGTTTCTCGCAATTTTGAGCGTCGCTACCCGGCATAGCGGGTTGGTTGGCTAAAGTAGCTCGTTCTAACCCAAAATCATATATTTTACGTCCGCTAACTCATTCGGATTGCGAGATACGTCCGATCTAAGGTCCGACGGTCCGGATCACTTCTGTCGTCGACCGGGCCTTTTCTGATCCATCTTGGCCATGAAACTGTCCGCGACCCGCTCTACATCAA
>JAJHSJ010001567.1:0-65731 GCA_021015155.1 Magnolia officinalis | reverse complement strand
ATTGTTATGGTTGAAACTTTATTGGACATGGGACCCCCATATTGAGAACTTGTGTACGTATGCATGCTTATATTTTATAATCTTTAGGCTTAATCAGTGCATTCTTTTGGGTCGCTCTTAGTGGGATCACATGAGGACCCCCATCTTATCAGATTCTTGGGGCATTCCTGTAACACCCTGATTTTTTTTCCTAGCTTGGCAATGACGTCCTTGGGCGTAAGACTCCCTAGGACCTTATTCTGCCGTGATTAGGGCGTAATTTAATTAAGTATTAATAGCTTGAATCACCTTCTATATAAACTATAAAGATCCGAGTACCACCTCAGCCAGAAATCATTAGGGCGAAATCCTTTAGAAATTAGACGAGGATTAACTAGAAATTAGACGAGGATTAACTAGTGTTAAACTAGATTACATACGAAATCCACACTAATCACTTTAATAAGATCTGCAAGACCCAAAACTTGTGGAATCGTTGACGCTACATTACCCAAAAATCTAGGATCAATCTCATTAACCGGCTACTCTCGGGAGCATCACGAAACTCCGTATCAGATCTGGACCGCACATCGAAAGTCCGAATAATATGAGTTATAGAATTAGGACCGCCTTGCTGGGCTTGACAACTATCTCGGAATCAAACCAGATAGTGTCTCAGGGTTATTCGCTTGAGCCCAGAGCGAAGAGTGTGAGAAAATGTGGTTTTCTTTAGAAATTAAATCTAATTTAAGTAATCTGAGACGTGTCGCTTGCGGGCCAAATATAAGCAATTAAACCGTCGGAATCTGACCCAAATACACCCTCGGATCAGGGAATATTTTCCCATACATGTCCGTGTACTTGTAACCCTGATCGAGTTTCAGTGACCGTTGAACTAAACTGGTCCGCCACGTGTGATATGGGAACCTGACTGGAATGAAAACTTAACTCAACCTAGATCCAAGGTCAGTGAGCTTAAGTCCGACTTTGGCTCAGGGGGGCTCCAGATCGAAGTGCTCCGTTGAGCCGGAACAGATGGGCTTTGGACATAACCTAAGTATACCTTTGGCCCTGGCCTATTTTCGGAAGTTCTGGCTTATATAAGGACCTTAAACCCTTCTCTCATAACCCATACGAATTTCCTAAACCCTAGAAAGAAAAAAGAGGAGAGAGAGAGAGAGAGAGAGGAGAGAGAGAGAGAAGGAAGAGAGAGAAAAAAGACTTGGGATTTCTTCCTAGGATTTCATCCCACTAAACTACTTGTCAATCTACGACTAACGCCGTCGCTCTTCCGGCGATATCGATCCCGTTCTTAGGTACGAAACCTAACCCTAATTTTGTTCTAGGGTTTCAATTGTTGTAAGTAGCAGAATAGCTAACTTAACTCGTGCTATAGGTTGTCATATCAACGTTGGCGAAGGCGTGAGTTTCTAGTGAATCTATTACGTTTTCTACGGTGTAAGGTGCGAACTTTAAACGTATAGGTTTTGGTTTTCAAGGCTTTCAATGTCAGTTAATGAATATTGCTGACGTGGATGCTATTGCACATGTACAAAGTGTTGTTCGTTTCATTTTTCGGTTATACGTTAACTATGTTGAATATACTGTATTCCTCGTATTTATAGAAAATACCGTATACGTATGAAATACGGATTTGTGCTTAACATGATTATCTGTCGTGATTATATGCTTGTACGGATGCGACAACTCCCTAGCAAAAGGACTTGCCCTAAATCACGCCACGGCCAATATACGCTATATATGTTAAAATGTGTAGCCCAAGTGTTTGTGAAAATGTTCAAACGAATATGGAACTTGGATTCATGTTTGCCATGATTATCCGCCGTGCGTGCACGCGTGTTATACATGGGGCAGCTCCCTAGTGAAAGGATTTGGCCTAATTCCTATGTGATCAACATACGTCATATATGTTGATGTATGTTGTAACAGCCCGAATTTTTTCCAACCTGGAATTAGACGTCCTTAGGCGATGGGTCAATCTTAACACCGGTTTAACTTCTCAAATACTCATTAAAGCCTCAAATCCCTTTTCAAACCATTTTCTTTACAAATCTCACCTTTCACTACCTCGTTCTTTCAATCCTTCTAAGTACTTTCACATTAGACACTATCTTAAAGTTTAAGTGATGAAAAACAATACTTAAACTAAACATTGCTACAAAGGTCTAAGTACCACCTCAGACCGAAATCACTCAGGACTAAATCCTTTAGAAATTAGGCGAGATTTAGCTAGTGTTAAACTATAGTGCCTGTGAAATTACACCAATCGCTTTAAATACGATTTGCAAGACCCAAAACTTGTGGAACCGTTGACGCTACATTACCCTAAAATCTAGGATCAATCTCATTACCCGGCTGCTCTCGGGAGCATCACAAAACACCATATCAGATCTGGACCGCACGTCGGAAGTCCGTTAACACGAAGTTAAGGAATTAGGACCGCCTTGCTGGGCTTGACAACCATCTCAGAAATCAAATCCAGATAGTGTCCCAGCGCTATTCGCATGATCTCAGAGCGGGGAGTGTGACAAAATGTGAAATTAATTCAAAATAACATAGAAATTTATGAAATCTGGCACTTCTCGCTTGCGAATCAGTATTAAGCAACCAGATTGTCAGAATCAGACCAAATTACACCCTCAGATCAGGGATATTTCCCAAAACATAACCATGTACTCGGAATCTCCGATCGAGATCCGCTGACTGTTGAACTGAAACTGGTCTGCCACGCGTGATCTGAGAACCCTACTGGAACGAAAACTTAATAGTACTTAGATCCAGTGTTAGTGAGCTTAAGTCAAACCTTTGGCTCAAGGGGGCCCGCCAGAAGTGCTCCGTTGAGTTGAAATAGGACCACTTTGGTTATAACCTAAGTATACCTTGACCATAAGTCTATTTCGGTGTATTTTTTAGGCTATATAAGGACCTTAGAACCCTCTCTCTCACAGCCATACGAATTTGAGAGAAACCCTAGAGAGAGAAAGGAGAAAAGAGTGAGAGAAGTGGGAGAATCTCCCGGCCGCTTTACCCTGCCACTCTACGAGCTCCACCACTGCAATCTAATCGCTTTCCCGGCGACTTCAACATCTTTTTTAGGTAAGAAAACCCTAACCCTAACCTGTTTAAGGGTTTGATTCGATTCAAGTGATGAAATAGTTAACCTATTTCATTCTCTAGGCTACCTAGTTGCCGTATACGGAAGCTAGACAAATCCATCGAGTTTCTTATGCTCCAACGGCATAAAGGTGCGGACTTTAGGTGTATAGGTTATGGTTTTCAACGCTTTCAATGTCAGATAATGATAGATTCATGATATGCATGCAATTGCACATGTACAAAGTGTTGTCTGTTTTCCATTTCGATTAAAGATGAAGAATATGAAATTTTACATACTCTAGGTATTTGTAGAAAGTATCATATACGTATAAATTTTGGAAATGTGTTTGCCATGATTATTTGCTGTATTGATATATTATATATGGATAAAATACTTGTTTGGTGAAAGGATTCGCCCTAATACATGCTTTTGCTAATATACACTATGTATGTTAAAATAGTGTATTCTAAGTGTTTGTGAAAATGACTGAATGAGTATAGAATTCTCATTCGTGCTCGTCATGACTAATTGTCATGGATATATGATTGTTGTATTGGCGATCCCTCTTTGACGAAAGAATTTGTCCTAAATCACGCCACGGCCACTATAAGCTACATACGTTAAAATGTGTAGTCCAAGTGTTTGTGGAAATGACTGAATGATTATGGAACTTGGATTCCTTCCTGCCATTAGTATCTGTCGTGGGTGCACGTGTGTTATAATTGGGGCAACTCCCTAGTGAAAGGATTTGGCCTAATACTTATGTGATCAACATATGTGATGTATGTTGATGTATGTAGTTTAAAGTGTTTGTTGAAATGTCTGAATGAGTAGTGGTTAGTAAATTGTAATGTATAAGGGTGTTGAGATATGATTATCAATCCCTTGAACTATGTGTATGATTTCTTTAGATATCTGTGTGATTAGAAATTGAATATGTATAAACTCATGCTTATGTTGTACTTCATAACATGCTCAACTGATCTATGATTTTATCTATGTCATACATGTATTTAAATTCATGTTAAGGCCGTGAAGGGTGATGGGGGAATGGTGTAACGAGTGCGGTCAACAGCCCTGGCAGCCTTAGGCGGAACGTATCAGACTTTGATTGTATGATTTGAATCTTGATCCATTACTGCTTTAACTATCTGCAATTGAATGTGATTGGGGCTATTGTATAGTTCAGGCAATCGGTAACATATTTGAGCTTGTGGTTGGCTTCTATTCACCACGCAAGACGTGTTTGACGAACCCGAGTCGTGCGTTGCTTTTCGGCAGTGGTTAGGCCACACGAAGTGCTTATGCACTTCATGTCGTACAACTCAACGGGCGCTCGTGCAAGTCGAGCTCGTCAAGTAACCCGATCTGTCTAATGTATGTTCACCATGTTTGGACGCCTCTGCTTGAACCTAGGGTACCAAACTTACCAGTGAAATTTCGTTAACCTTGGTACCTTGATCCGCTAAGACTCATGAGCCGGGCATGGTGGTATGGGATACCGTGGTCGATCTGTCGGCCTACGCTGGGGTCATGTGCCTCTCCGCAGTGACCATTGAGCAACCAGACTCGTGGGTCGATTATGGTGGTATGGGACACTATATTCGAGCTGTTGGCATACACTGGAGTAGCCTGGTTGTGGTCCTCAGTCGGGTTGCATCCGGGTCCCATTGTCAATAAGTGGACTGGTTGGGCTTCGAAAATAGACTGCTAGTTGGTAGGACGTTAGTGGAGTGACCTCGAGCATACTCTAAAATCTGTGATTAGCGATGAACCCTTCGCAGTAATTAGAGCATGAGTTGAGCCGAGTACGGTGAGACCTGTATTCGAGCTGACGGTCAGCGATTGAGCCTAGTACGGTGAGACCTGTATTCGAGCTGATGGCCAGCAATTGAGCCGCATACGGTGAGATCTGTATCCGTGCTAACGGGTGACGAGCCCTTTGTAATGCCTTCGCGATGCCTCTCAAACCATAATATCGTATGAGATTATTTAGGAGTGACGACCCTAGAATGGATCATGTTTGGGAATGATACAAGGGAGGTACCTTAGTTTTCCAATCCTGCTGTTTGAAATAGACTAATAATAACTCAGTAATCATGCTCATCATAGCATTGCATGTGCCTGGAAGATGTGGAGCACTGAGGGATGAACGCATGCCGCGAACGTAAGATGGTGTTACATGAGGGTGGTTTGGCAATGGCATACATCATGTCATTTCATACTTGCATTAAATAAGAGTAGTTAGAATTGTTTGATTGTACTACTTTATCATTACTGCTTGACTGAATTGACAACATGTTAACCTATACTTTATATATTGTTCCACTGAGTTGGCCACTCATTCCCACGTTACGGGACGGTGTTTTAAAACACCCACCAGACCCTGTATCAGATGCAGGTATCACTGGAGCACAGGAGACTGAGCCCGACTTTTATGACGATCAAGAGGAGTTCTCCTACATGCAGTTCGCTGGAGGCGTTGCATAGGCTGTCCAGTGCTACGGGACTACAAGGTTAATAATTTCAGTTGTACTATTTTGACATTTTGATTCAGAACCAACATGTATATATACGGTGACTCAGTTAGTGTTCATACTCTGGAGATCGAGAATGTTTTGTTATATATATATATATCTATATACACCTTTCAGTCTTTCACTTACGTTTTATACATGGATCTGGAGTATGGATTACTGTTTTGGTAGAATCTCACTTATGTTTATTGTACTAACACAGACAACATTTAATCATCATTATCTATGTTGCATAAGTGATGTTCTGGAACTCGAGAGTTGAGTTACTACTTGACCCTCGATTTTTCGGGAGGTTACATATGTAGTCTAAAGTGTTTGTTGGAATGTCTGAATGAGTAGTAGTTAGTAAATTGTAATGTATAAGGGTGTTGAGATATGATTCTTAACTCCTTTAACTATGTGTATGTTTTCCTCCATGTACCGTCTATTATAATGTCTATTTCTCTATGTAATGCATATGTTTAAATCCATGTTTAAGTTGTATTCCATAAAATCCGTTATGGGTGATGGGGGAGTGGTGTAACGATTCCGTGCAATAGCCCTGACAGCCCTAAGCGGACAATATCAGACTTTGATTATGTGATTTGAAATCTTGATCCATTATTGCTTTAACTATCTATACTTGAATGTGATTGGGGCTATTGTATAGTCCAGGCAATCGGTAACAGGCCCTGAGTTCGTGGCTGAGATTCATTCACCACGAAGGACGTGTTTGACGAACCCGAGTCGTACGTCGGTTGTCGGCAGTGGTTAGGCCACACGGAGTGCTTATGCACTTCATGTCGATCTACTTGATGTGCGCTCGTGCTAGTCGAGCTCGTCAAGTAACCCGATTGGTCATTGTATGTTCACCATGTTTGGACACTACTGCTTGAACCTAAGGTACCGAACTCATCAATGGAAATCCATATTAACCTTGGTACCGTGATCCGCTAAGACTCACGGATATGGTGGTATGGGACACCGTGGTCGAGCTGTCGGCCTGCGCTGTGGGGACGAGCCTCCCCGTAGTGACCAGTGAGCAACCAGACTCGTGAGCCGAATACGGTGGTCTGAGACACTGTATTCGAGCTGTCGGCCTACACTGATCAGAAGACGCGTTGTGTATGAGCCTCGTGTGGGCCATTGCCAAACAAAACCACCGCTGCGCACTCTGATACCTGTTGGTTGGACAATATCTGAAGGGGTGTTGCGATTGCGTCAGCCCCGGATGATGCATTGGTGTAGTGACCTCGAGCATACTCTGAACGTGCATTGAGGCGACGAGCCTCTCCAGTGTATAACTAGGTCTGCATTAATAAAGCGACGAGCCCTTTGCAGCGACCTAGAACCATATCATCGTATGAGATTTACTAGGACTGGCGACCCTAGAATGGATCCTTGTTTGAGAAGTGATATAAGGGAGGTACCTTAGTTTCTCAATCCTGCTGTATGAAAATGACTAATAAAGAACTTGGTAATCACGTTCATGCACTGCATTACGTGTGTGTTTGGCGTTGATGGTCAAGCACTGAGGGAGTGTGGCATGCCGTGATCGTAAGGAGTCGCTGAGGGAGCGTAGGCGAGGGTATGCATCATACATACATACCATACTTGCATTAATAAGAGTACTTAGGGATGTGTGATTTACTGCTTTATCATTACCGCTTGATTGAATTGATAACATGTTAACCTTTGCTTTATTGTTCCACTGAGTTGATCACTCACTCCCACGTTACGGGACGGTGTTGTACACACCAACCAGACTCTGTCTTAGTTTCAGATGATGACAATGCTTGCGAAGCGGAGCTGAACTTTTATGATGATGAGGAGGGTTTCTCCTATATGCAGCTATCAGGCGGGTCTAGGTAGACCATGTTCTGATTCGACGGGATTACAGGGATATATGATTTAGTTGAACACTTTACATTTTGGTATTTGGTATAATTTGGCACAAAATATGTATATATTCAACCCTATTACATATGCGTATTCTGGGGATTTGAAGCGGAAGCGACTTATGTACTATATATATATATATATATATATATATATATATATATATATATATATATATCACAGTCTTCCGCTTGCTTTATTTAGTCATCCCTGGAGTATGATATGTTGATTTAGTATAATCCCACTCATGTTTGAATGCACTTATATTAATTACCATTATCTGTGTTGCATAAGTGATGCGTTGGAACTCAGGAGCTGAGTTTTGCTCGACCCCCAATTTTCAGGGTGTTACAATTCCATGGGCCCAGAGTGGGATGGGACGTCCCACCTTAGCTTAACCATATATTGGGCTGACTTCCACCATTTTGATGGACTTGTGGGCTAAGATAAGGATAATATTGGGCCCTTGGTTGCCCACTTAAATTGATAGTTATTGGGTTGATGTAGTTGAACCCATTTCATTCAAACTTAAACTTATTTTTGGGTCATATATTATGTACGCGGGCTGCCCACCAAGTCCAACTTAATGAATGGATTTTATGGCCATTGAAAATTGAGCCTTGGGCCTTAATTTCCCTCTTGGAGCCCATGTTGTTAAAAGTAGTATTATATCTTTTTATGGCCTATTATGAGGAATATATGTATGTGGTTATCTTTATTTTTATCTTAAATGTAGGCCTTGGGCCTTCTGTCCATATAGTTCATGGTTGATATGCCTTCTTGGGGAATGACGGTTAAATGTCCCCATTATGGACCCTCTAGGCCCGGTTGTATTTAAGAGTGATTAGATAATCATCTTAGACTCTTGCTAGGCTCATTTCTATATTACTTAGACCCGTAGCTTGTATACTTAGTATTGTGGGCTACCCCAGGTAAATGGGCCTCCACTAGAAGTTGGATTTCCTTAAGGATATTGTCTAAGTACCTAGTCTTGGTTCCTTCTTGGATAGGAGGAATGTAATATACATTGTATATCGCTTATAGTATGATCAAATTCATCCTCATAACCATGTACATCATTATATACTTGGTTGACACTGTGTGTGTGGTCATATTATGTCATTGGGCATTGCATGTTACCTTCTCTGAGGGATGTAGTACTCCCTCTTGAGCACGTTGGATACTTGGAATTGATGCATGGTTGACTGTGTGATTCATGCATCTGGCATTGCATAGCATATGGACAATTATCGCCCTTGCTTCATCAGGGCTGTAACTTCCACAGTTACATCGTGGATGGCCAGGATTGGACACCAGAAATGTTACTTGAGCATACCGGGTGCACAGGATGTCCATGGGTAAAATTTCCAAAACTTCCATGATACCAAAGATCTGCTCCAATGCCGTGACCGGGTGGAATATATGAGCACACGAGGGCCTTATACCGTTAGGCCGCGACTCCCACTGTCGTGTAGTCGGTTGGATAAGGGTGTGGCCTTACTCGCCTGATGTAAGGAGGCATTGCTAGGACCAGCTCGTGAATGGGTTCGCTACCTTCAGGCCTTGCTGGTGATTGGATGTCCGCAGGCAGGGTAGTGAGGTCTCTTACGCTCATTTGACTGTGCAGGGTTTGTAGAGCAGCAGTCATCCAGCAGTGTAATGGACCCCGGTGATTTCCTTATGATGGAAATGTACTTGATATGTGGATTGGATATGAGCACTGGCATTACTTCGCATTGCATTTGCATCAGCTATGTAAGCCTCATATTGCATCGCCTTGGCATGACGCCCAGTACTCATTGCATTATATAGCCTTGGTATGACTTCCTGCATTATTGTACTGCCTTGGTACAACTTCTCGCGTACATGACAGCCCTGGTAAAGCTGGTGGTGTTGGCTTTGATCATGTTTCCTTCCTGTATCCCCATTATTATTCTGTGCACTATTATCACACAACTTCACCACCCTCTAAGCTTCTATAAGCTTATGCACGATTGATGCGTGCAGGAGATCCTAGGCAGGCATCGTAGTGGCAGAGTTTGGGCTAGAGCTGAGATTGAGGACCCAGCGTTGCAGACTTCCTTTCTTTCTTCTATTATCTTATGTATGTCCATTTGGACCTTATGTAAACTTGTAAAAGTTCAAATTCTTAGTAGATTTTGTGATGTGTGCTCTTAGTTATTTTCAGATATACTTGCTGTGATCTTGGGTATGCTCGTATTGAAAATGATTATATTATTATAGAAATCCTTCTTGTAGGATCCTAAGATTGGAACCCGTCTTAGGAGCCGAGAATGGGGTATTACGGAGGCTGTTGCGGCTAGAACCGGCCATCGGGTTCCTTGTGAGTCCGATTATCGAGTCTGGGGCATGACAGAGCCACAGAATTTGGTGACGTCACTTCAGTAGTAGTCTCGCTATCAGTAGCCAATCCGCGCCCCATAAGGTATCCTGTGGGGATGCGGATTTCATGCAGGTTTCTGCGCAAGGATAGTGGGTGGGATCCTGTTGAGGGTCAAATATTGCATATTAGACCCCATTTATTACCGGATTTATGAACATGCCACCGTTTAAAAGCCTAATTTAATTGTGTTTGTGATGTAAGGTACATTTGCAAGTGTGGGCTACAAAAAGGTGCTAAAAGTGTATATTTAATGCTCTAAAATCACCACACCAAAGGACGAACCTCAGAGGACCAATATTGAAGAATTTACATGCCAGGGACCCGAGGAAATCAAGCCGTTCACGTTTAAAAAGGCCCAAAAATGGTTCAGAATGCAAGATCACATGGTTCCAGCCATCTGATCAGTTCAAAAATTCATACATGGCCTGTGGACCATAAATAAACCGTACATATTAAATTTCTACCAGTGGATATCTCTAAAAGTGGCCCAAAAGCTATATCAGCCCCTTAATTCTTTAAGCGGGACCCGCCTGATATTTGGAACTACCTCAAATTTGGGTTCAACCCCTTAAATGCAATAATATAACAGATGGATGGTATAGATTTCTCATAAACATCTCTGTGGGACCCACATGTATAACACATGTGTACGGTGCATAAGTGCACCGGCTGTGCACCTAAAAATTCAAAGGTCGGTCAACGGCGCTGACCGACTTTTCATCTCAAAAATCCAAAAACGGAAATTTCCGTTTCCTGTTTCGCAACCGAAACTGTCGGTTGATGCTGTGGGCCCCATCCATTGTCCGTATGGAGAATCCAAACCATCCATCATATTCATAAAGGCCTGCTTACCATCACCTAGATGACGGAATTGCAAACAACAATAAAGATCGGATTTTGATCGTCCGAATGGAAGACCGACGGTGCAAGAGAAAATCTGTGGGTCGCATCGACGGCAAGTTAAAACCGTCCACATCCGATCGGTTTTGCGAGGAAAAAGCAATGAACGGTATGGATTTGCAAACCGACTTTGGTCCATAATTCTAATCCAAAAAGGAAACTTCCGTTTCCTGCTGTGTGAAAACGGAAACAGGGAGTTGCGGGTGATCTTAGTGGGCCACCGTATGGACACATCAGCGCAATCCGAGCCATCCATTCGAATCTTACGAAGGTCCTTACCAAGCTCGAATGGTTCTTGATCTGAAGAATGTTAGCAAGAAGTCGCAAATGCACTAGACGGCAGAACCTTTGCCACAAGTTAAATCAAGTGGGCCACGTCAATAGCGAACCAAAATCATCCATCTCCGATCAGTTTTTCGAGGCGAATGTAGTGGACGGAGTGGATTTCGTCGACACCTAAGGGTGTGGACCCCACCAACAACACAGCAAGACGTGCAGGCCCTGTTACAGAACGTCCGAGATCCGGACGCTGCGGGCTGTTTTACAAACATGGAGAAGAATGGTCCGGCGATCCTGACGGTTCAAAATTCCCCTTTGGGCTAACCGACCATAGCTATGAGGACTGAATGGCTCAGATTTTACACTAAGATCCCCTGTAACCGATGGTTCTATGCCAAACGCAAATCGATTGTGTTTGCTGCGTAAAGAAAAAAATCCCGAACTGACCTACTGCGGAGAGTCTCCTTTACGCACTCCAGCAAGGTCGGATCTCAAAACGGACCCTCCATCTGTATAAAAGAAAGAGAAGCAAGAGAAAGAAATAATCTCATCTACGGCTGTGGAGTTGAACAGGGAGAGAGAGAGAAGAGAGAAAGAGCTTAAGTTGTTTATTTTATTTCTTTTTCTTTTATTTTCCTATGAATTCTATGGAATCTAGCTTATCCATGTTAGGCTAAACCCCTTAGCTAGGGCTAAGGGGTGAAGCTTGTAGCAGGATGGGAGATGTTTTTATGCTTTTGGTTTAACCTGGATTATGAATTTTGCTTTATTCTAGTTGTTCATATGGAATGTCTTTAGTTCTTAATGGTCCATTGTGACTTAAATTACACTGGATCTACGACAGCTTCTGGTATTTTCCATGCGTGTATGGAGGTTATGATCGTAGGAACCCTGTTGTTCACCATTGTCTCATGGGCATGGATGGATGATAGAATCCTTCCCTATGTTCATGCTCTCATAGACTGGATGTGGATTAGCCAAGTTCTATTGATTACCTTGTCTCCTGGGCATGGTCTTGTGATGGAATCAGGTCTAATTCTCATGCTTCTCATCTCTTGAAAACTGGATCAAAGGAAGTTCATAGTTGAAATTTCATCTGGATGAAGATAGGACTCTCTGAGTCTAGATGTATTCTTGGATAAAAGCATAGGTCTCCCTGATCTCTACAAGTGGATCCCCTGAATCCCTAGTTCCCTTCTTTGAATTCTTTAAATTTAGATTAATATTTCACCATTATTCTTCAAAACACAATTGGTTTAGATTTCATCTTAGCCTATTTCTAGATCTGGTTATTTTCAGATAACGTACATGTTTCAATCCCTGTGGATTCGACCTCGGTCTTACCGAGTTTTTACTACATCACAACCCTATACTTGGGGAGTGAACAAGTTTTTGGCGTCGTTGCCGGGGATTGACGGCTACGTTTCCTGAAGATAACTGGTTTTAGGATTAGTTTGAGATTAGGACTTTTTTTTTTATTCTTAGGTTTTATTTTTAGAATTTCCTAATTCAGGTTTTTCTTAAATTTTTAGAAATTTTATATTTAAAGTAACTTTCTATTTTTTTTGGTTTTCCCTTTTTAGAAACTAACCCAACTTTCTTATTTTGTAGGATTCTGAGATAGGTTTCTAAATTGGTAATTTCTCTTCTCCTTGCTATTTCTAGATTAGGATTCCTTTTTAGCAAGTTTCTAATTCTAACTCTTTTAGAATTTAATTTTGTTTCCTATTTTATTTTTAGAAACTTTCTATTTAAAGACTTTCTGTTTAGAAACTAACTTTCCTGTTTTGTAGGCCTTTCAGAAATTTCTAATTCGGTAAGATCTTTCTAAATTCTACTTTCTATTTTTAGAATTTTTGTTATTAACTTACTTTCTAGTTTAGGAACTTTCCTCTTTTATTTTAGAAATTTTATACTCTCTTAGGAATTTCTCTTTTTCTAAATTAGAAACTAGTTTACTGCTATTTCTCTTCTTAGGATTTTCTAATTTTAGGTTAGAATTTCTCTATTTTCTATTTTTAGATTTTTCTATTTCTAGGCTTTCATTTATTTTAGAAATTCTTTCCTTTTTAGAAACTCACATTACTTTCTATTTTAGGATTAGGATTTCTAATTTAGAACTTTCTAACTCTAGGTTTAGAACCTTCCTCTTTTGTTTTTAGAAACTAGGTTAGTTATTTTCCTTTTTAGAGACTCTTTCTAATTTTAGAAACTAACTCATTCTTCCTTTATTTTTTAGAAACTTTCTAATTCTAGATTTAGGAAACTTTCTAATTCTAGAAACTAACTTTGTTTTCACCTTAGAATTTTCTAACTTCTATTTTTAGGAACTAATCTCTTTTTGGTTTCTTTTTGCAGGTTCTTAATTTAGGGACTCCAAATTTGGTAACTTCCTTCCAACCCTCTCTTTCTTTTTAGATTTTTATTTCCCTTCTTAGGATTAGGTTTAGAATTTGATTGAGGGTTGTGAGTGTTTCATGCCCAAGTGGGCTCGTGACAACACTCGACGTCTCTTGACTGAAGGAGGATTAGTTGAGGGGTTAACTGTCCATCGCAGGACTAGACACCGCTCGAATTCCCCTGAGTTAATTGAGGATATGGCTGGAAATCAACCTCGTCTACCCCAACCTAGGGTAGAAGATGTCCAGGATGAGAATGAGGTGCATCAAGCACCCCCGCCTCGTACCTTACGAGATTACTTACAACCGGCGGGGGTGAGTACGCCCTCATGCATGGTTTTTCAGGAGAATGCAGGACATATGGATATCAAGCCAGGGGTGATCCAACTCCTTCCTAAATTTCATGGGCTTGAGTCAGAGAATCCATATCTACATCTGAAAGAATTCGATGAGATCATGACTACCCTATACTTTCCTAACGTGTCTGATGACACGGTCAGGTTAAAACTCTTTCCCTTTTCTTTGAAAGAGAAAGCCAAGACGTGGTTACATTCATTACGTCCTCAATCTATTGGCAGATGGAATGACATGACAAGGGAGTTCATTAAAAAGTTTTTTCCATATCATAAGACGAACACCCTTAGGAAGTCGATCATGAACTTCGCCCAAAGGGAAGATGAAACATTCTTCCAATGTTGGGAGCGGTTCAAAGATCTTGTCAGTTCATGCCCACAACATGGTTTTGAAACGTGGCGCATCACGAATTTTTTCTATGATGGACTGACATCTCCCATGCGCCAATTAGTTGAGACAATGTGTAATGGGGAGTTTATGAATAAAGGTGTCGATGAGGTGTGGGACTACTTTGATAAACTTGCTGAGAACACACAAACATGGGACATCTCCCCTAGACCGAGTACTACGCCTAGGCCGACTCATTCCAAAGAAAAAGGTGGAATGTACCTCCTGAAAGAGGATGATGATATTAACGCCAAGGTAACCAATCTCACTCGAAAACTCGAGGCCATGGAATTAAAGAAGGATAAGGCCAAGGAAATTGTTTGTAGTATTTGTGGTTGCAACATTCACACTACTGAGAATTGCCCAACTATATCTGCCTTTCAAGAGGTATTGAATGAGCAATCCAATGCTGTAAGCAATTACCAAAGACCTTTCAGTGGGCCCACCTCTAACACATACAATCCTGGCTGGAGAAACCATCCAAACTTCAGTTGGAGGAATGGACAAACCGCTACACCTCAAGGTTTCCTAAATCAAAATCCAACTCAAGAGAAACCTCAAGAGGATCCGGTTCTGAAACATTTTAAAAGCAAGAGCTTTTCAATCAGGGTATGCTACAGGCCTTTTCAAGACCTTACAAAAGCAATACAAGGACTTAAGGCTGAAAATGCGATTGGAACAAGGGGAGCTTCCCAGCTCAACCTCTTCCCAATCCTAAATCGCAATATGAAATTAGCGACCCAAGCTCTTCAAATCAGATGGAGCAAGCTAAATCCATCACCACTCTTAGGAGTGGAAAAATCATTGACAAAACCATTCCGGTTAGGGCTGAAAAGTCTAAGGACCCGGAAGTGGATAAAGAAGATGGATCTAGCCATGCCCCACCAGAGTTAGAACCGGAACCTCAAGGAAAGCCAGTTGCTCCATTTCCCAACGGTTGGTTGCACCAAAACCTCTCTCTAACTCTCAGGATATTCTAGAGGTGTTGAAACAAGTGAAGGTCAACATACCTCTACTTGATGCCGTGAAACAAATACCTTCCTATGCCAAATTCTTGAAAGACTTATGTACGACCAAAAGAAGGCAAAATATCCAAAAGAAAATCTTCCTGACTGAGAAAGTGAGTGCCATCCTAAAGCAAGATGTGCCGCAAAAATTCAAAGACCCCGGTAGCCCAACCATATCATGTGTAATTGGGGACTATCGAATTGATCACGCACTTCTTGACTTAGGAGCGAGCGTTAATCTTATTCCCTACTCGGTATACAAACAGTTGGGTTTAGGTGAATTAAAACCCACCTTAACTACACTACAACTTGCTGATCGCTCTGTTCGTGTACCAAGAGGAATAATTGAGGATGTGTTGGTCCAAGTTGATCGATTTTACTACCCAGTAGATTTCATCATCCTGGATACCGAACCCATCAACAATACAAGCACTCAGATTCCCGTCATTCTTGGTCGCCCATTCCTTGCCACTTCAAACGCAATTATCAATTGCAGGAATGGTGTCATGAGTATGTCTTTCGGGAATATGACATTAGAAATGAATATCTTTTTCAACACTGGCAGACGGGTAGAGGAGGATGACGATATCCATGATATTAACATGATCGATACTTTCGTGGAAGATAGGACACCCCTTACCTTATCCTCTGATCCTCTAGAGACGTGCCTGGCCCACTCCCATGAGTTTGATGATGACATAATTAGGGAGACATGTGCCATGCTTGATGCGGTACCGGTACTTGAAGTTAACCGGTGGAGGCCTCAATTTGAAAAGTTACCCCACACTGATGAAGTGCCTCTACCGTCTAACCTCAAGCCACCGAAGCTTGACCTAAAACCTTTGCCCTCTGATTTAAAATATGCATACTTAGGTCAAGATGAGACATACCCGGTGGTGATTTCTGCCCACCTTGAGAAAGAACAAGAGAGTAAGCTTATATCTACTCTCCTGGAGCATAAGGGAGCCCTTGGATGGACAATCGCGGACCTCAAGGGAATCGACCCCTCGATTTGTACTCACCGCATATATCTTGAGGATAATGCGAAGACAGCTCGGCAACCACAACGCAGACTAAATCCAAACATGAAGGAAGTGGTTAAGGCCGAGGTTCTTAAACTATTGGATGTGGGTATCATATACCCTATATCTGATAGTCAATGGGTGAGTCCAACTCAGGTGGTTCCTAAGAAGTCCGGGATCACCATCGTAGCCAATGCCAATAATGAACTCGTGCCGACTAGAGTCACTACTGGTTGGAGGATGTGCATTGACTACAGGAAATTAAATACCGTCACGAGGAAAGACCACTTTCCTTTGCCCTTCATTGATCAGATCTTGGAAAGGTTAGCTGGTCATTCCTATTACTGTTTCCTTGACGGGTATTCGGGCTACAACCAGATAGAGATCGCCCCTGAAGATCAAGAAAAGACTACGTTTACATGTCCCTACGGCACCTTTGCTTACCGAAGGATGCCGTTTGGACTATGTAATGCTCCTGCCACCTTCCAGCGATGTATGATGAGCATATTTTCTGACATGGTGGGGCAATATTTAGAGGTCTTCATGGACGATTTTCTGTCTTCGGTCCATCTTTCAGCGAGTGCTTGGAAAGTCTTAAATGTGTGCTGAAAAGATGTGAAGAAAAGAACTTGGTACTTAATTGGGAGAAGTGTCATTTCATGGTTCAGAAGGGAATTGTCCTTGGACACATTATTTCATCCAAAGGAATCGAGGTGGATAAGGCAAAAATCGATCTTATCTCTAACCTACCTCCACCCAAGAACATAAGGGACGTGCGATCCTTCTTAGGACACGCCGGGTTTTACAGAAGATTCATAAAGGACTTTAGTCTCATCTCTCGTCCTTATGTAATCTACTTCAAAAGGATGCACCATACGAGTGGACTGAACCATGTCAAGAAGCTTTCACTAAGCTTAAGGGCATATTGACTAGTGCACCCATCATACAGCCACCTGACTGGAGCATTCCTTTTGAACTTATGTGCGACGCGTCTGATTATGCTCTTGGGGCAGTTCTAGGCCAGAGAAAAGATAAGAAACCCTACGTTATTCATTACGCAAGTAAGACTCTAAATCCTGCCCAAGTGAACTACTCGACTACGGAAAAGGAACTCTTAGCCGTAGTGTTCGCCTTGGACAAATTTAGGTCCTACTTGATTGGATCCAAGATCATTATTTACACTGATCACGCAGCGCTTAAGTATCTTCTGTCTAAGAATGATGCTAAGCCCCGCCTGATAAGATGGATCCTCCTACTCCAGGAATTTGACCTAGAAATAAAAGATAAAAAGGAGTAGAGAACGTAGTGGCTGACCATCTTTCTCGCCTTAATCCTCTGATTCCTTTGAGACGACACAGATTAATGACATGTTCCCTGATGAACAATTGTTCAGAGTCTCTCATTCACCTTGGTTCGCTGATATCGCCAATTATCTTGCCACAGGTTCCATACCGACACATTGGACTGCGCAAGATAAGAAGAAATTTCACCGAGGTGCGCAAATTCTTCTGGGATGATCCATACTTGTTTAAATATTGCCCAGACCAAATCTTGAGGAGATGTGTGCCAGACGATGAGCATCAGAGTGTCATCTCCTTCTGTCACTCACAGGCCTGTGGTGGTCACTTTTCTGCAAAAAAGATCACGGCCAAAATTCTGCAGTGCGGCTTCTATTGGCCCACTATGTTCAGGGACACTCATGAGTTTTGCAAAGCTTGTGAGCGTTGTCAGAAATTGGGAGCATTGTCCCGTCGAAATATGATGCCCTTGAATCCCATTCTTATCATAGAAGCATTTGATTGCTGGGGCATCGATTTCATGGGACCATTCCCCCAATCTTTTGGGAATTTATATATTTTGCTTGCCGTAGACTATGTCACGAAATGGGTCGAAGCGATTCCGTGTCGAACTAATGACCATCGCACGGTCATTAAATTCCTGAAAGAAAACATCCTGTCCCGATTCGGAACGCCTCGAGCCATTATTAGTGATGGGGGCTCACACTTTTGTAATAGACCATTTGAGAGTTTAATGAAGAAATACGGTATCTCTCATAAGGTGAGCACCCCATACCACCCACAGACAAGTGGGCAAGTTGAGATTTCCAATAGGGAGATCAAACACATTTTGGAGAAAACGGTTAACCCCGACCGTAAGGATTGGTCAATTCGATTGACCGATGCCTTATGGGCATACCGTACTGCTTTTAAAACCCCTATTGGAATGTCTCCCTTTAGACTCGTCTATGGGAAGGCTTGTCACTTGCCTGTGGAGTTGGAACATAGAGCTTACTGGGCGATCAAAAATCTAAATTTCAATCTGAACAACGCTGGCTCGCTACGCAAACTTCAATTAAATGAACTTGAAGAAATCCGGAACGACGCGTACGAGAACTCGAGAATTTACAAGGACAGGATGAAGGCGTTTCATGACCAACACATTCTACGAAAATCATTCACGCCAGGTCAGAAAGTCCTTTTGTATAATTCTCGATTACATCTCTTTCCGGGTAAGCTTCGATCTCGTTGGACCGGTCCTTACATTGTCGTTACTGCATATCCACATGGGGCCGTCGAGATAAGAGACCCCGACAATGGCAAGGAGTTTAAAGTAAATGGACATCGCTTAAAGCCATTTGTCGAGAAATTTGATTCAGAGGACATGTCCATGCCTCTGACTGATCCTGTTTACCAGGAATGATCTCCTAGTCTGATGGAGGTATAGGTAGGTTTATTGCTTTCATAGGATTAGGGTAGTTGCTTTGGTCTGGCTGAAGACATTAAACTTAGCGCTCCTGATTTCATGATTAGTTAATTCAATGTTTGTGGGTAACATTGCTGCAAACCCTCACGAGACTACAACTCGTCCACTAGGGGCAACCTAGGGGTTTAAAGGCTTATTGCATACGCTAAATGCAATCGAGAGCACCTGCGAAAGTGGTATAGGTAAGATTTTATTTTTGTTATGCTTTCTCTCTTGGGCTGACTTGCTTTCATGTTGATACCTTTATGGAAAAGCCCCTTGATTCTTTCGTCCAGGTACTATCTCCCCATCACTTCTCATTTACTTTCGTTGTCCCATGTGCATTGCATGCTTATACCTTTTACATTGAGGACAATGTAGATTTTAGGTTGGGGGTGGGAGATTAGGTAACCTAATCAGTAATTTTCTTAGTCTTGAGCAAAAATTGTGAAAATTGTGAAAATTTTTAATTTTTCTGGAATTTCTGTGAATTCGAAGTGATTTTGACGGCCATCTCGGCACTTAGAATTTCAAGATTTGTGGAGTTGGTAACGTATGACTCTTGGATCCAGTATTTGTTAGATTTCACAATAAGTTCAAACTGTTAATCTAGGATTAGAAGTTTTAAACATTGATTGAGTCATGATTCCACAAACACATCCTGCTTGCACATTAAGGTTTCAGTTCAATATTGAAGGATTGACTTGGTGATCAGTAAGCATGAAAGGAACCAACCTGGGGAATTTGTCCATCATGTTCAATAAGAAGAATGAAAGAAAATGAGAAAACCCAGCTACAAGATAGCTGCCTGCGGAAAGGGTTGGGCGAATGGACTTCACCATGGGTTTGCTCCCCATAGGTGTAGAGTCGATTCCCCATGGCTGTCTTTGAAAAAAAAATGCTAGAAAATACAAGATTTCTGGGTGATTGATCTTCACCATAGGTTTGCTCCCTATAGGTGAGGATTTAATTCCTTTCATTGGCATTAATTTTGATGGAGAAATCGAGGGATGGAATGTTGATCTATGAGGCAGGTTTTGGTTTGGGTTTGGATTGTTATGGGTTTTCTTATTTATTACCAATGATATCATGAAAGAAAGAAGTAAATCCTAATGTTGATAAGCTGAGATCACACTATACACTCATGGAACTCAATGTGTAGAATTATTCTAGTAATGGATTAATATTTGAACTTGATTATGAAGTCTACCAAGCGCTTACCTCCAGGAGAAATTTTATGCCCAACATTCATGAATCTTAGATTTCTCATATCTGAATCGTTCTTCAAAAATATCACTCGGTTTCATGGAAATTACCATGTAATTCTCAACTTATTCTTCGAATATTTTGCTCGGGACTAGCAAAATGCTGGTTGGGGGTTGTGTTGAGGGTCAAATATTGCATATTTGACCCCATTTATTACCGGATTTATGAACATGCCACCGTTTAAAAGCCTAATTTAATCGTGTTTGTGATGCAAGGTACATTTGCAAGTGTGGGCTACAAAAAGGTGCTAAAAGTATATATTTGATGCTCTGAAATTACCACACCAAAGGACGAACCTCATAGGACCAATATTGAAGAATTTACATGACAGGGACCCGAGGAAATCAAGCCGTTCACGTTTAAAAAGGCCCAAAAATGGTTCAGAATGCAAGATCACATGGTTCCAGCCATCTGATCGGTTCAAAAATTCATACATGGCCTGTGGACCATAAATAAACCGTACATATTAAATTTCAACCAGTGGATATCTCTAAAAGTGGCTCAAAAGCTATATCAGCCCCTTAATTCTTTAAGCGGGACCCGCCTGATATTTGGAACTACCTCAAATTTGGGTTCAACCCCTTAAATGCAATAATATAACAGATGGACGGTACAGATTTCTCATAAACATCTCTGTGGGACCCACATGTACAACACATGTGTACGGTGCATAAGTGCACCGGCTGTGCACCTAAAAATTCAAAGGTCGGTCAGCGGTGCTGACCGACTTTTCATCTCAAAAATCCAAAAACGGAAATTTCCGTTTCCTGTTTCGCAACCGAAACTGTCGGTTGATGCTGTGGGCCCCATCCATTGTCCGTATGGAGAATCCAAACCATCCATCATATTCATAAAGGCCTGCTTACCATCACCTAGATGACGGAATTGCAAACAACAATAAAGATCGGATTTTGATCGTCCGAATGGAAGACCGACGGTGCAAGAGAAAATCTGTGGGCCGCATCGACGGCAAGTTAAAACCGTCCATATCCGATCGGTTTTGCGAGGAAAAAGCAATGAACGGTATGGATTTGCAAACCGACTTTGGCCCATAATTCTAATCCAAAAAGGAAACTTCCGTTTCCTGCTGTGTGAAAACGGAAACAGGGAGTTGCGGGTGATCTCAGTGGGCCACCGTATGGACACATTAGCGCAATCCGAGCCATCCATTCGAATCTTACGAAGGTCCTTACCAAGCTCGAATGGTTCTTGATCTGAAGAATGTTAGCAAGAAGTCGCAAATGCACTAGACGGCAGAACCTTTGCCACAAGTTAAATCAAGTGGGCCACGTCAATAGCGAACCAAAATCATCCATCTCCGATCAGTTTTTCGAGGCGAATGTAGTGGACGGAGTGGATTTCGTCGACACCTAAGGGTGTGGACCCCACCAACAACACAGCAAGACGTGCAGGCCCTGTTACAGAACGTCCGAGATCCGGACGTTGCGGGCTGTTTTACAAACATGGAGAAGAATGGTCCGGCGATCCTGACGGTTCAAAATTCCCCTTTGGGCTAACCGACCATAGCTATGAGGACTGAATGGCTCAGATTTTACACTAAGATCCCCTGTAACCGATGGTTCTATGCCAAACGCAAATCGATTGTGTTTGCTGCGTAAAGAAAAAAATCCCGAACTGACCTGCTGCGGAGAGTCTCCTTTACGCACTCCAGCAAGGTCGGATCTCAAAACGGACCCTCCATCTGTATAAAAGAAAGAGAAGCAAGAGAAAGAAATAATCTCATCTACGGCTGTGGAGTTGAACAGGGAGAGAGAGAAGAGAGAAAGAGCTTAAGTTGTTTATTTTATTTCTTTTTCTTTTATTTTCCTATGAATTCTATGGAATCTAGCTTATCCATGTTAGGCTAAACCCCTTAGCTAGGGCTAAGGGGTGAAGCTTGTAGCAGGATGGGAGATGTTTTTATGCTTTTGGTTTAACCTGGATTATGAATTTTGCTTTATTCTAGTTGTTCATATGGAATGTCTTTAGTTCTTAATGGTCCATTGTGACTTAAATTACACTGGATCTACGACAGCTTCTGGTATTTTCCATGCGTGTATGGAGGTTATGATCGTAGGAACCCTGTTGTTCACCATTGTCTCATGGGCATGGATGGATGACAGAATCCTTCCCTATGTTCATGCTCTCGTAGACTGGATGTGGATTAGTCAAGTTCTATTGATTACCTTGTCTCCTGGGCATGGTCTTGTGATGGAATCAGGTCTAATTCTCATGCTTCTCATCTCTTGAAAACTGGATCAAAGGAAGTTCATAGTTGAAATTTCATCTGGATGAAGATAGGACTCTCTGAGTCTAGATGTATTCCTGGATAAAAGCATAGGTCTCCCTGATCTCTACAAGTGGCTTCCCTGAATCCCTAGTTCCCTTCTTTGAATTCTTTAAATTTAGATTAATATTTCACCATTATTCTTCAAAACACAATTGGTTTAGATTTCAACTTAGCCTATTTCTAGATCTGGTTATTTTCAGATAACGTACAGGTTTCAATCCCTGTGGATTCGACCTCGGTCTTACCGAGTTTTTACTGCATCACAACCCTATACTTGGGGAGTGAACAGATCCACTGCTACGTTTGTGAGAAATTCACTCCATCCATCCGTTTTTCGATCTCATTTAATGACGTGAAACAAAAAATAAGGAGGATTCAAAACTCAAGTGGGTTACATGAGAGGAAATAGTGGATTTTCAGCGAGCACCGTTGAAACATTCTATTGGCCATAAAAGTATTTTATCAACTTAAATTTACTGTGTTTTTGTTTCATCCACGTGGGCATAACCTTATAAGGGGTTTGGATTACATATAAACATCAAGGTGGAGCCCAAAAAGGTTTCAACGGTGGAATTTCTTTCCCCAATTTTTCATCTGGTGAGACCCACTTGAGTTTTTAATTCTCCTAATTTTTGGTCAAAAGTAATGTAATGAGTTCACAAAATGGATGGACGGAGTGGATTTCTCACAAACATAGCGGTGGGTCCCACCCACCATCTCATGTGAAAGGCTTTATATGGAAATCCACGTCCCTCTTGCGCTGGAAATTTGGACCGTACCAATGTCCAAGGTATTATGCGGGATGGTTAGCAGGAGACCATATATATATGAGTCGGGATCCTCTGTTATCGGGTCAACAGGATTTTCCTGTTACCCTAGTGGTTTGGCGTCGGAAGCATTTTTTTATTTTTTATTTATTTTTTCAGTGAGTGTTGACGTGGACCAATGACTTTTAGGGTATTAGGAATTCTCTGTTGACCTGGTAACAGAGGATCCGGACTATATATATATATGCTCACTGGTGGTTTGTTCCAAGTGAGTGTTGTTGTTGCGTCCAGTTACCTTTAAATATTTAATGTACATAGGATGGTAAAAAATAAAATAAAAAAATAAATCCTAACCAAGGATACCATTCATCAAGCTGCCCCATGAGCACAGTCGTCTCGGGGCAAGTTCAAGTGGGGCCCACTTCACATGTGACAAGTTCAAGATTCACCCATAAAGGATACTCTTCACATCTAACTGCTTTTTATTAATATTTATATGGCAGCAAATAACTGCCATAGGACAAGAGTCATGTCCTTTCATGAAAAGGCAATTATTTGCTGTGAATGGGTATGGATTTCTTGAAGAGGCTCTTTAACACCTCTTCAGGAAGAAATCCATAACCTTTCAAATGATATAAATCCTGGATAATATAATCCACAAGTATTAACTCAAAATCCTGACGATTATATCATCTTCTGTGCAATTACTCTCGATTTAATCTCTTGCTGAATTTTTTCTGAACGTCTTAAGGCATATCGGTGTTAAAACTAGAGATCTGTTCAACACTTATACGTGCAAATTTTCGTGTTGAAAATCGGATTGAGAGTTCATTGTATCCTGAAGACAATTTGCAGATTTCCTTCGTTTGCAATTGCTGGAAATTCCAGAAAAAGGGCAGCAAATCTGTCTTGAGAAATCGACTATTCAAGTCGAGCCTTGAACCTGATAGATCTGATCGATTTCTTCTATCCTTCGTTGTGAATTGCTATTACTAACATATTTTATATACAACCTAAAATTATTTTTCTTGAATTTTTTTTAAAAAATCTCCAATATTCTTAAAATAACATTGTTGAAACATTTGCATTACAATTTAAACTAGGGTGATTATGGAAACTTTTCAAAATTGATGCCAAAATTTTCTATTTATTATTTACGGTAAGACTAATTCCTGCGGATGCACACAATCACCTGTAAACCTTACGCATCGTGTAATCCTAGAAAGAGGAATGAACTCGCGCTTGTGGGAAGTAAACCCACGACCGTACACTTGTCCAAAATTTTGTATTAGTTTCTTCTCATAACCTCCTGATGTCACGATTAACATCAGCAAAATGTGATACGAGCCACTTTGCTCATATAGTTTACACATCCTAAATGGTTCACCCAACTTATCCTATTAGATTATAATTATCTATATAAACTAAATTGATACTGATTAGATTTTAGGATTTATAAAATATATAGGATGAGATAAAAATGATAAACTAACTGAAATTGATGCCAGACTCAATCCTAATAATGTCCTATTGAATATCACTATTATGATTTGACTAAACGAAGAATTGTTGAAGACTATAATTTTTTTTCTAAACGACTACAAGTTGTACTATTGAAGAAATCTCATGATGAATTGATCGTCGATCAAGGCTAAGTTCAAGGCCAGAGTGCAGTAACTCGAATAAAGTTTGCGAGATCATGATAATAGATCTTTCGTTGATATGACCAAAATAGCAGTATCAACCGACCAAATAGCTAAAGATTGTATTAAAATAAAAGATTTGAAACTAGTCCCAGAAAATTTGGAGGATTCTTAAGTTTAGATTCAAGATCCTCTAATAGAGGCAAATTTGGAGACAGAACAACATCTGAAGCTTATTTTTATTAGTGGGTTATTGGATTCCTAAATATAAACTGAACTTGTTAACTTACTTGAGGAGTTCACCAATTATTTTTCTTGAAATTAACATGATCAGTTACCTAAATTAGATCGAAAATTTGATTAAACACATGTTACCTTTATATATATATATATATATATATATATATATATCGGCCACATAAACAACTGCCTAAGTAGATGATGGCCGGAGTGACAAAAAAAAAAAATAAAGAAAAAAAATTTTAATAGCTTTTGAAAGCAAGTATTATTACACCCATCAAATATTCTGAATGAATTTTAAACATAGTGCATGTTATTAATGAGCCTAGGTCGACTCGGTTGATACGTACTAAATTAATGGTTGGGGGTATATTGATTTAAAATAAATTAAAACTTTTTTTAATGGCAAGCAATCCTGTAATTGAGTGACGAATGATACAATGTCACTTGTGTGGACACAGTTGATATGACGACGTTACATATCGGTGTCTGCCATGCCTTAACGTGGCCGAGTTCCTGCGTGCCACATGGCAATCCTTCAAACTTGAAGATTCCAATACTCCTGAGAAAGATCCAAATATGGAAAAAACATTGCATGTGTATCGACTTATCATCACCAAAGTAGTGGTCCAAGAAACATTCTCTTAAGCAATAAGTAGTATTGCAAGTGCTGAAATAAGTCCAGTCTCTACCAATGAACAAAGGAATATGACATTGGCACTTAGGGCTCTCAATTCCAACGGGTGGGAGGACAAGGTATGGTCCACCCTGCAAATAACTTCTAACCTGTTTATTGAATGTGAAATCTAACCCTTCTCCTAGATTGGACCTACAGGGATGATCACCTGGTACAAAAGTCAGCCCTATCCACTCATTAAGTGGGCCACACCATAATAAATAATTTTTTATCGATTGATAAATAAATAAATACAAGTGTGGTTAACTCAATGAATGTATATAGCAGATTTTTTCACGAGATGATCCACGTGATGGGGCCAACCAATAAGATGGGTGAGATGTCTCGCACACATGATGTTTATCACCGTTGGACTTGAAATATTTTCCTATGAACTTGTGTTAATCATTGCATAGTCCACATCCTCTGGACCAAAAGAAAATATACAAATTTATAGGTGTTAGATCATGACTCTCTCTTTTCTTACGCCATCAAGTTGGTAGACTTGGGCAATAGCGCCGAGTCTTTGGGATTTTTTTTTTTTTTGCATTGCACCTATATACTATTTTATTTCTAGATTTTTAAAATATAATAGTATATTAAGAGATTTGGTAATTCCACATGCACGAGGGAACCGTACAATTCTACGTACACGTGCTTGTGTCCTAACAAGATGCATGTTTGAGACCTGAGCTAATTTCTTCTGTAACAGAAATAAGCCATTTCACACCTCAAGTGGGCCACAACATATCAAAACCATTGAATGGGTAGGAAAAAAAAAAAAAAAAAAACTAACGATCAATTTACTTTTATGTTTTAGGTCACTTGAATTATGCAATTGTCTTTTTTTTTTTTTTTTAAAGGCAAGATATATAAGCCTTATTTCCAACCTTATGGAAAGCTTAGATTTCAAACACGTGTTTCATATTTGCACGTATGTCCACATGTGGATTTATATGGCTCTCCACATGGGTGGAATTAGAAAACCTCAATAGTTTAATGTGTGCACCTTGGCATTCCATATTCTAAGATTCCAGCCCAAAACTAGTGGAAATGTTTGTGGGATCCACATGCACTAAGAACAAATGTTTGGATCGCACCTGATGTAGAGCTGGTCGCTGATAGTTTCATGGCCAAGATGGATTAGAAAAGGCCTGATCGGAAGTGGAGGTGATTGATCCGGACCGTCAGAATTTAAAATGGATGCATCTCGCAAACAGGAATGAGCAATAAGATGTAACTTTTATGATTTTGGGGTAGGACGAGCTAGCTTATCCACCCAACCTGCTATGCTGGGTTGCCCACCCTGAATTTGGGACATACCATCCGATCAACAATTGAAATCTTGTTTTAATTTGGTTTTTACCATTTATAGTAAGCTTTCGTTTGACTATAACTCTTCATCAGTTGGGCTTTAGGAGTTGCACTTAACACAAAAAGTGCTTAGAATAATTAAGAGAACAGCATGGTGATGCCAAAGCGGACACTTATTATTTTTGGCCGTATACCATGCACACTCACAGGAATCACGACCACATATAAATACTAAGTTTATTATTTATAGTAAGTCATGAATTCTAAGAGTTTTATTTGTAGTTTAATTCTAAAACTTCTTCCATGGCTTAGAATCCCTATTTAAAGGGGTGTAAACTTGTTTATTTAATCATCGATTAATATACGAATTTTCTAGAATATTATTTTTATTTTCTTACTTTTTTTCCTCGTAAATTCGAGAAGTATTTGTGAAGGGTTCAGAGAAGCTTCATGGATTCGAAGTAGTTATCCTTAAGGAAGATGGTAATCGACCTCATCAAATTTCCTTGCGTCACCACCATCCATAATATGGCCCAGGATTGTAATAGTTCCCATTCTCTCCACGAAAATACTTTCACCAGCCATAGTATGTCTGCAAAAAGCTGGCCTGAAGCCCGAGCCAACCCGAATCCCTGTCAATGGGCATATATGACCAATTCGCACGTAGAGAGGGTGCAAATCCTCACCCAATAAGTTTGAGTGGATCCTTTTCTTAATCTGAAAAGAACAGACTTTTGCCGACATTTAAAATTAATTATCATTGGATGTCATGAAATTTGTGACCATTTAAAGAGTGTCATAAATCACAGGACGTGTCTCCTTGTAATGGGCATATCTTGTGTACTTATTTTCTAATGATTTCTCTAATTGTGTATTTTCTGTCTTTAAAATGGATTTTTTGGCTGGGATTTTGATATATACATAGAAAAATCTCCTTTGTTCTTTGTTCTTTCTATATAGTTTTTATCATTTCATCTCTTGCAAAATTAAAAGGAGTTGCTCCTCTGGGTAATTTTGATATGTTATGAAATGCAATGCAATTGGATCTTTGCTTCCACCTATTACACTTGAGAAATCATCTAGAAGGCTATGATTTATCTTAAACACAGAGACTTAGTTCATGTCTTAACGCAACAGGCCCACTACTACATGGTCAACCTCTCTACATCCTCCGTTTAAATTTTATCAGATTCAATGTATGCAGGTACCATCTTTCAATTATTTTAACAACCTTAGGAGGCATTTCAAAATAGACCCGTTGAAATTAGAATTTTGAAATGTTAATAGATTCCCACCAACCATCTTTAAATGATTAAAGATAATGGGCAGGCTGATTCTCTTTTGCTTTTGCTTGTGGTTATTAGAGTTGTGACATAATGATGATGGTACTACGACAAAGACAACAATGCTCAACCAGAATTATGAAAATAATAATATTTTATAAAAATAAATTTAAAAAGATTAATTTTAAATTTTTTAAGTGAATTTCATTGAGTATATAACTCTGAATAGGACCCAATTCAATAAAAATTACAATCAATTAAAAATAAATAGAAAATAAAATAAATACAAGAAAAATCAAATTTGTCTAATTGAATTTCCTAATAATATTAGTAAGTAACAATGGCAGAAAAAAAATACAGAAGATTATCTTGAAAAAGTCAAATACAATCCATTAAGAAAGTATTTCTACACTAGAAATATGTGCTATGGTGTAAAATATTCTTGTGGTATACAACATGGCTTGTTATTTGTTGGTCTTGATTACTTGTCTATGTGAAATGTAAAATACAATTAAATGTGGTAAAGCATTTTTCATGTGAATAGAATTCTTGGGTAGTTGATGTTTGCATTTCTACTTTTCAAAAGTGGCACACACATCTGGATTTCTCTTGATGAAGCATCAGAATCACTGCAGATTTGCATGGCCCAACATGCTTGTCATGTGGCACACCGGCCAAACTAGCATTCGAGTGGTACTTTTGATGAATGAGGTGAGATCCACTTTGAAGATGACATGACAATAGAACAGTTCATATACTCAACATCAGGCCACCCCACCAGAAAACAATGGACAGTTTAAAAAAGATGGACCACATTCAAAGTTTATTTTCATGGGTGGCCTTACTAATGAGTGGAATTGCCTGAATTTTGTGTGGTGTCGGCTACACTGCATGCCCTGCCATGTGCATTGATCATGTGTGCAAAATCCACCAAAGCGACATGACCGGCATCATGTCGTGGGCCTTCTTGTAACTGATATGTGGCAATTGTAAATACTGAATTGAAAAGATTGCAATATCGCTGCCATAAATTTACCAAAGGTGTGTTTGGTTGCACCAAATATCATGATTAAATTCTACCAAGATATTGAAATCTCATAACAGCAACGCGGCAATGTCATTTAGGCTATGTAAACTTGACATAGCCTAAATGACATTGCCGTGTTGTTTTACCAAGAAATTAAAATCCCACAACAGCAACACGGCAATGGGTTGACACAGCCTAAATGACATTGCCGTGTTGTTGTACTAAGAAATTGAAATCTCATAACAGCAACACGGCAACAATGTCATTTAAGTTGTGTTTGGTTGCACCAAATATCATGACAATAGGTGCAATCAAACACAGCTTAAATGACATTGTCTTGTCGCAGTTGTGAGATTTCAATTTCTTGGTAGAATTCAATATCAACTTTGAGACTCAGCCATCAAAATAGCAGCTTAATATGTGTGCCCTGACATATAAACTGACGCCCAAAAGGCCCTAAAGACCTTCAAATTCAAGTTGTGAGGCCCAGACTGAGCTGTTTTTTTGAGTCATACCATTGTAAGATTGAGGCACACCAGATGCATGGGTTGGATGGAATACAAGAACTAGTATGGTGGACCCCACACCATAGAAAACTTTGTAAAAACCGGATTATCTATTCTAATTTAATTGATGGGACCCACCTGATGCTTACATTGGGTTGGCATTTTTGGGTTCCCATTATCATGGTGGGCAGAACGTGATGCCCGGGTTTGATGACTTACAAGCACCTTGCTGGCCCCACATTGAAAATAGGGCGTTCCTATGGCAGCATCCATCTCTACCGTTCCCCATGGTGTGGCCCACAATAACGTAATTGGACACACCTGATGCTCGGTTTGGATCTCATACACACACCATATAAGGCCCACCTTGAGAAGCTGTAACATTTACACGATTCCGTACGTGTGTAGGAGTCCTTGTCCACACACGTGCGTGCTTGATCGAATCTTTCATCAGATGGGGCCAGATCACTATCATTCTGGCCTAAAATTAGAGCCATTTCATACCTCAAAAAGCAAATGTAACATACAAAAAGATAATTAAAATAAAATAAAATAAATGGGGTGATTGTACGCTTCCCGCACACGTGTAAACATTTTTCATGAAATAAATTGTGCATTTCATTCGTTGGGAATGGTGATTCCCATCATTTCGCTTGAGAATTGGAGTGATTGTATGCCCCCCACACGTGTAAACTGTTTTCATTAAATATTTAACTGATTCCTCTCATTTTGATTGCGAATTTGAGTGATTGTATGCCTGCCGCACACGTGTTAACACTTTTTCGTTGAATCTATATTTGGGCATTCCATTTTGATTGGAAAGCTGATTCCTTTTTTTTATCTCTCAAATTGGAATGATTTTGTATCATGTGACTTATTTACGGTGTTCATCCCTTCCGCCAGCTTATTTTAGGGCATGAGCCAGATCCAAAGACCATAACATAAGAAATAGTAGAAATTGAACGCCTCTGGTTGAAAACTTTGTTGGCCCTGGATTAAGTTTATTTTTGTGTTGTTCCTTTATCTCCGTCTCCTTGACCTTATGAGCAATTTATATGATAAGCAAACATTAATGTGGGCTTATGGATGAAAATAACTTTCAAAAGTGGATGCGTTTAGGACCACGGTTTCCTATGGTGTGGTCTACTTGAGCTTTAGATTGATGTAGAGCGGGTCACAGACAGTTAACATGATCAAGATGGATCAGAAAAGGCCCGGTCGACGACAGAAGTGATCCAGACCATTGGACCTTAAATCGGGCGTTTCTCACAATCTGGAATGAGTTATCTGACGTAAAATATATGATTTTGGGGTAGAACGAGCTACTTGCGCAAGCCGGATTTGCGAAATACTCCTGGATGGACGATTGTTTCCCTATTTTAATTTCATTTTTACTATAATTATTAAGGTTTAGTTTGATTATAACTCTTCATCCGTCGGACTTTAGGAGTTGCGCCCAACATGAAATGAGCTTAGAATAATTAGGAGAACGGTTTGGTGAAGCCAAATAGGACACTTACTATTTTTGGCCGAAAACCTTGCGCACTAGTAGACATCACAACCGTCTATAAATAGTAAGTTTACTATTTATAGTAAGTCGCGAATTCTAGGAGTTTTAGTTGTAATTTGATTCTAATTTCTTTCTCATTGCTTGGTACCCCCATTTAAAGCGTTGTGAACTCATTTTTATTCATTCATTAATCAATTTCGAATTTATTGGAATTTATTTATATTTTATGCTTTCTTTCCTCGTGGATTCGAGAAGTCTCTGTGAGGAGTCTAGAGAAGTTCCGTGAATTCAGAATAGTCATCCTCTTAAGAAAGATGGTGTTCGACCTCACGTCCTTCCCTGCGTCATAGATCTATCTCATTTTTTTTTAGCTCAAGCCCTAAAATATTATGGTGAAACGGATGGATGGTGTGGATAAGTCACATACATCATGGTGAGGCCTACAAATTTAAGTCAGCCATTTTCAGGTCATTTTTTGAAGAAGAAATACCCACTGATTAGTCTCTCTTGGCAAGACATTAGAAATCTTAATGGCCTATTTATGTGTAATTACAAAGGAAATCGAAAATCAAACGTCCCATCCATTTGTCGGGAAAGCTGATTCCTCTCATTTTGTTTGATAATTGGATTGATTGCATGCCTTTTGCACACGTGTTAATGTATTACAAGTGTACCTTGTGTTAAAAAATCAAAGTGCTCACTCCAGTCGCTATCATGGGAAATTGCTGGTAGTGGGATTTCAAGCGTCATGTTTGGCCATAATCTTTACTTGAATATTAACCCAATGTTCATTTTCCACTGCAACTAATATGAGTGAAGTCGAGTTAAAAGTTGTTTTGAGTGGCGACTTTTGACAGGAAACGATGCCACTGGCCACAACTCCTGCATCCTTATCTTGATATGAGCTCATTTTCATGTTCTTTTTGCAATCATATAGAAGTTATCGTCTTATAGTCATGTTTGATTAATAATACTGGAGTTTGGCTCAGTTTCACACGAGCTGCTAGTGAGATTTCAAGTGTGATGTTCGTTTTTACAATCATACAGAAGTTATCCTCTTATAATCATGTTTGATTAATAATCCTGGAGTATGGCTCAGTTTCACACGAGCTGCTAGTGAGATTTCAAGTGTGTTCGAAACCAATGTTAACTACAACCTTCACTTGAATATTAATCCAATGTTCACTTTCCATTGCAGCTTACATGAAAGTCAGGTTAAAAGTTGTTTTAGGTGGATGCCACCGGCCGTTGGATTACATCCTTATCTTGATATAAGCTTTCCATGTTCTTTTTACAATCATACAGAAACTACCATCTTATAATCATGTTTGATTAATAATTCTAAAGTATGATTAAGTTTCACACAAGCTGGTAGTGAGATTTCAAGTGTACGTGTTCGAAGCCAATGTTGACTACAACCTTCACTTGAATATTAACACAATGTTCACTTTCCATTGCAGCTGACATGAACAAAGTCAGGTTAAAAGTTGTTTTAGGTGGCAGGTTTTGATAGGATATGGTCCCACTGGCCACAATACCTTGGTTACATCCTTATCTTGATATAAGCTTTCTATCATATAGAAGCGATGTGATGTAGAGCAGGTCATGGACAATTTCATGGCCAAGATGGATCAGAAAAGGCCCGGTCGATGACAGAAGTGATATGGATTGTCAGACCTTAAATCGGGCGTATCTCGCAATCTGGAATGAGTCATCGGATGTAAAGTATATGATTTTGGGGTAAAACAAACTACTTTAGTCACCCAATCCCACTATGCCGAGTTGCGCAAGTCGGATTTGTGAAATAATACTAGATCAACTGTTATTTTCCTATTTTAATTTTGTTTTTACTATAAATAGTAGATTTTAGTTTGATTATAACTCTTCATCCGTTGGGCTTTAGGAGTTGCGCCCAATGCGAAAAGTGCTTAGAATAATTAGGAGAACAACGTGGCAAAGCCAAATAAAATAATTAATATTTTTGCCTAAAAACCTTGCGCACTAGTAGACATCACGACCGTCTATAAATAGTAAATTTACTATTTATAGTAAGTTGTGAACTCTAGGAGTTTTAGTTGTAGTTTGATTCTGAAATCTCTTCCATTGCTTAGTATCCCTATTTAAAAGGTTGTGAACTTGTTTATTTCAATCATCAATCAAATTATGAATTTTAAAGAATTTATTTTCTATTTCCCTTTTTTTTTTTTTTTTTTTTTTTTTTTTTTTTTTTTAAAGTCTTTGTGAGGAGTCAAGAGAAGCTTCATCGATTCGGGGTAATTATCGTTGAGGAAGATGGTGATCAACCTCATCACGTTCATCCCTGCATCACGATGATCTTACAATAATGCTTGATTGATGATTCTGAAGCATGAATTACCTTCACATGAGCTGGTAGTAAGATTTCAAGCGTATTTGATGCCTATGTTGACTACAATCTTTACTTGAATCTTAACCCATTGTTCACTTTCCGCTGCAGCGATGAAATCAGATTAAAAGTTGTTTGGGTTGGTGGGTTTTGATGGGATGTAGTGCCACCTGCCACAATACCTCATATTATATCTCAGCTTGATAGAAGCTTTCCATGTTCTCTTTACTAATCATATGGAAGCTATGGTCTTATAATCATGCTTAATTGATGATTATGAAACATGAATTAGTTTCACATACAAGCACTCGTTTTTTAAATGTTTGATACTATGGCCCAGTAGCATTGAATCCAAATATATATGGTTCAGATTATCATTTAAGATTCTGTCAGGGTGGAAATCAGCCCCATATATAAAGACCCTTTGGGCGGCTTGCACTGGAATGTGCAACGCATGCTCGATATTTGTACATTTGCTTCTACGTTGGTGCAATGGCTCCATCTTGCTTGTAGAAGTATGTGTACATACATACAATCCCACATTAGTTAAAAGAAAAAGACAAAAAGAGGTATAGAGACTGACCAGTTACCAATTGTGGATGATTAGTAATTCAATGAATCTGATTTGATGACGCCTAACAAGGTCAGATTTGGTTGGTCCATGTACCGCTGCTGAAGACATTCAACTCTTACCTTGGGGCTCGTTCGTCCGGGCCTCACCAACCAAGACAGTGCAACCCTTACCCTGGGGCTCGTCTTGATGTATGTATTATATATCCATGCTTTCCATCTGTTTTGATGGATCATTTTAGGGCATGAACCCAAAAATTAACCAGAAACAAGTCTCATCTTGACCATTCCATTGGAAATGTGGTGATTGACCATTAAAAGCTTATTGTGGGCCACAAAAGTTTTGGATTAAGCTGATATTTGTTGTGTCCCTTCATCCATGTTTATGTGACCTTATCAACAGGCCAGATGGCAAATAAATGTTATGCATGAAAACATTACGGTGGGCCCTAGGAAGTTGTTAATGGTGGGGCATTCAATCACCATTGTTTCCTATAGCATGGTCCACTTGAGATTTGGATCTCCTTCATTTTTCAGCTCATGCCCTCAAATGATTTGGAAAAGTATATGGACGGCATGGATATAGAATACATACATCTAGGTGAGCTCCATGGTAAGGGCTGCACCGTCTTGGGTGAGCGTGGGGTGCACCTAATCCACTCTTCATACGTGGGCGAGACTAATCAAATTCACCGAATTCAGTTCCATAATAAAAGTTAAAAAGTGCAAGAGATAAGCCATCTTCATTAGAAAAATTAGCTTGCAATTTAAAAAGAGATGTGGACTACTGTATCCATATCATGATAAGCATGGAGAATATATGACTACAAATCATTGTATCTTTGATCCCCAATAAAGGTTGTAAAGGAGATCGAGACTCAACTGGATGTTGGAAACTTTTTTTTTTTTTTTTTTTTTTTTAAGCTCCAGTAGATGAATGAATTATAATATATGTGGCCACCATTTTTGCACAATATACACTGATTTTTTTCCCTAGTGGGAGACATGGTTACTTTGGTAATCCAAAATCATTGTCCTTTGTGTTGCAACCATAGATGTATGCCTCATAGGTGAGAAAGAATCTCATTCAAAGGATAATGTATTTGTGCCCAATAAATACACGGATAAAAAGAAATTGAAGTTCATATTGATGGCTAAGATCTTTCAAATTACAAGAAGGCTTTTGGATATCCTTCATAGGAGTGTAAATGGGTCGAGCTGGTTCGACTTGTTAGTTTTTCCTTACTAAACAATTAGTGGGTTTGGGTCCAAAATTTAAATTGATGGGTGGGTTTAGGTCCACAAGTTAAACTCAAGTTACTAAAGGAGTAAAGTTTGAATCCTCTCAAAATTAACCCGACCCATGGAAAGGGAGTTAATTAAGTATGTGGATGACTTCTTTTGGGCTTGAGTACAAGGGTCCGCCACCTTAATTTCTCAAAAATGGAGTTACTTCACTACTTGTGACAATCTAGACTATACAAATCATGGATCCATTTTTTTATGACAAATATGCAAAACAATCACGTGAAGTGGACAAAACGAACTATTTGTTTTTTCTATTCAGTTTAGATTGATGGCTACTTTATCCTTTACCATCAAGGTAGGTAGCTACCTCCAAATTGAATGGATTAGAATATTATGTAAAAACTCAATTATAATTTTGCTATCCTTTGCGAAAAATAAGATTGCTTGAGATATTAGTTGTGCGAAACTCAATTATAACTTTTGCACTTAAATAAGACAAGACGCAAGCCCGACTTATGTAAAAATTTATTTATTTATTTTTTTGTCATTTGCCAATAGACAGGTAAAAAGTAGTTACTCTTGATTGATAATATTGAAAAATGTTTAAGCATTGATTTAAGATTATTGATCTTGACTCTCTATCTGCATTTCATCTTTGATCATATTCTAAACCTTTCGGTCAATTGCTAAGAACACAAATGGTTCATACTGATTATATATAGAAGCTGAAATCATTTATCTAGACTATGTATAATGTGGGGCCACCTTGGATTGTACGTTTTGCTTGAAAGTGACTTTGATTAACTGATCGTAAGCAACCAATAGTGGCGATGAAAATAAACCATTCATATTGGTTATGATATACAAGTTTGATCATTGATCTAGACCAACAATCATGTGTGGGAACCTTAGATTGTCCATCCCTTCCATGAAATTACTTTGATTGCATCATTCTAACAACCCGATGATCCATTTGTATACTATAAAAGACCCAATCATTGCATATCATGTGGTTCCTATCTTTGATTGCTCATCCTCCAAATATCAGTCTCATATGATGATGCCAAAGGTTTGATCATAAAAATGGAAAGTCTATGCTTATTGTATTAGAAAAGGTTTAATCATTGATCTTGGCCATCCATCATGTGGAGCCATCTTTGATTGCCCATGCCTCCTCAAAAGTTACTTTAGTGACAGCATCTTAACTATCAAATTAACTATTTAAAAATGAAATCTTCATAATACTCTACAAAAAAATGACCGAATCACTGTACATCTCAAGGAACCCACCTTTGATTGCCCTTCTCTAGCTAATTTAATTACTTTGATCTAGTGATCTGATGTTATCAAATCGATAGATGCGAAAAGAACAATCTTCAATTTTTAATCATTTATTTACCTCGCCCCTCATCTGGAACTCACCTTTGAACTTTTTCCGAGAAATTTTCACTCACCTTTTTGTGGTGGAAATAATTCCTAAGGAAAGAAGCTGGGAAAACATAGCTATTGGTAAATTAAGAGGTAGCATCCTTTGATTGCCCTTCTCTAATTTACTTTGATCTAGTGATATGATGTAATCAAATCGATAGATGCGATAAGAGCCATCCACAATTTTTAACCATTCATTTAACTCACGTATCATGTGGAACTCACCTTTAAGCTTTTTCCGAGAAATTTTCACTCACCTTTTAGTCGTGGAAATAATTCCCAAGGAGAAGTTGGGAAAACATAGCTATTGGCAAATTAAAATCCTTCAAAATTTTGCATTTTGATAAAGAACTTTTTATCAAAACGAAATTTCATGGAGATGCCTTTTGCCACCCTGTACGGTTGTTCCTTTGGCCATGTGAGTCTCGAGAAATTGTATCTCTTATGGTTTGCATTGCCTACGGCTACTTTAAGAGCTTGAGAGGCTTATGTCAAGATAATCCCATTTCCCAGCCTCCTAATAATTATGATTTTACAAGGAGAAAGTATTAAAATGTCCCCTTTATTTTTTATGGCTTCTAAAAGTAGTGAAGTCGAGAATTGTGAGGCCTATGGCATGTGTATAAACATCTAATCCATCCATTATATGAAGCCCTGAGAGAGCGCATATATATATATATATATATATATATATATATATATATATATATATATATATTATGGCCAATTCAATCACTAAAGGGGGTACAAATGAATTTAGATGATTATGAGTAGTGTATGTAGGGCTACTGATGTAGAGCGGGTCGCGGACAATTACATGGCAAAGATGGATCAGAAAAGGCTCGGTCGGCGACAAAAGTGATCTGGACCATCAGACCTTAAATCAGGCGTATCTTGCAATCCGGGATGAGTTAGCGGACGAAAAATATATGATTTTGGGGTAGAACGAGCTACTTTAGCCAACCAACCCGGCTTTGCCGGGTTGCGACGCTCGGAATTGCGAGAAACCCCTGATTTCACGGTCGTTTCCCTGTTTCAATTTCGTTTTTACTATAAATAGTAAGTTTTAGTTTGCTTATAACTCTTCATCCGTCGGGCTTTAGGAGTTGCGCCCAACGTGAAAAGAGCTTAGAATAATTAGGAGAACGGGTTGGTGAAGCCAAATAGGACACTTACTATTTTTGGCCGAAAACCTTGCGCACTAGTAGACATCACGACCGTCTATAAATAGTAAGTTTACTATTTATAGTAAGTCACGAATTCTAGGAGTCCTAGTTGTAGTTTGATTCTAATTTCTTTCCCATTGCTTAGTACCCTTATTTAAAGGGTTGTGAACTCGTTTTTATGCATTCATTAATCTATTTCAAATTTATTAGAATTTATTTATATTTCCTGCTCTCTTTTCTCGTGGATTCGAGAAAATCTCTGTGAGGAGTCCAGAGAGGTTTCGTGGATTCGGAATATTTATCCTCTTGAGGAAGACGGTGCTCGACCTCACGTCCTCCCCTGCGTCAGTTTGGTATCAGAGCGAGGTTTCTCCTCGGGTTGATGGCTTCTAACGACGGGTCGGGCAACAATCCCATAGGCGGTGCTCCAGGAAATTTTCCTTTAATGGCGGCAACTTTCCAAGCAGTGCAGCAAGAGAATCGGCAAGCCATGCAAGGGCTGCAGGCTTCCATGGACCGCATAGCGAATCTCTTAGCAGAAACCCTAGGGCAACTCCGTGTTCCTTGTGGTAATCCTCCACCACCAATTGCTGAAACCCGTAATCGCCCTGATCGCAGGATAATCCCAGCAGTGCATCCAAGGGCCGTCCCTGAGGACGGGGGCTCCAGTGAAGAGGAGATCGATGACGTGATCTTCCAACACCCTAGGCAAGGCGGCGATCGGGTAGATCGAGACTTCAAGATATGGGTTGATATTCCTAACTTCAATGGCCAGCTACACATTGAGGATTTTCTCGATTGGCTTTCTGAAGTTGAGCGATTCTTTGACTATATGGACATCCCTGAAACAAAGAAGGTCAAGCTTGTGGCCTACAAGTTGAAAGGAGGCGCTTCAGCTTGGTGGGAACAACTGCAACTCGCACGAACCAGGCAGATGAAAGCATCAATCCGCACATGGCAACGGATGAAGCAGCTACTACGTGCCCGATTTCTCCCTAGCGATTACGATCAGGTATTATTCCAACAATACCAAAATTGTCGACAGGTTAGTCGGTCGGTGAGAGAGTACGCAGAAGAATTTTACCGCCTAGCGGCGCGCAACGATTTGGTCGAGACTGAATCGCAGCAAGTCGCCCGATTCAACGGTGGATTGCGTATGGCGATCCAGGATCGGGTCCAGATGCAGTCCGTCTGGACGATGAATGATGCGATCAAGTTGGCTACTCGGGCAAAAGTGCAACTTGAACGTTCTAACACACGGGCCTATCCTACTGCGAGGATCACTGCGGTAGGTCCACCCCAGGGAGCTCCACAGCCTAAGGGGAAGGAGCCCGTAGGAGCACGCACTCAACCTCCTATGTCTGAGAACCGAGATCAGGGAAGCGGGCAAGCTAGACCCCAAAGGGGCGTATCGACTGCTGCTGGCACAAGTACAATCCCAAACCCTTATGCTCGGCCAAGCCCCAACAACTGCTATCGTTGTGGCCAGCCCGGCCACCTGTCAAATACTTGTCCCCAGCGAAAAGTGGCAAACCTCGCCATTAATGATGGTAGTGCTGATAACGCTTATGAAAATCCAGATATTGAAGAACAGGAGCATACCGCCGAGGACGAGGTAGATGATTCAGATTGGGTTCAGCAAGATCACGGCGAGTCGCTCGTCGTGAGGCGGCTATTATATGCGCCAAGAAAAGAAGTGCATCCACAGCGGCATAACATCTTCCGCACTAGGTGTACGGTGAATCGAAAGGTTTGTGATGTGATCATTGACAGTGGAAGCAGCGAGAACATTGTCTCCAGGGGTATGGTGGACAAATTGCAATTGAAAACAGAGCGTCATCCCTCTCCATATACAATCAGTTGGATCAAGAAGGTCAGCGAAACAAAGGTAACTGAACGGTGCACCATATCCTTTTCAATTGGCAAATATTATAAGGATGAAGTAGTATGCGATGTGGTTGACATGGAAGCATGTCACATACTACTCGGTCGACCCTGGCAATCTGACCGTGACGCCACTCATAAAGGGCGAGATAACATATATATCTTCGTCAAGGACGGCCGGAAGACCATATTGGCCCCTATGGATCCAGAAGGACCACCTGAAACTTCTAAAGTGGAGGGTCGTTTTCTCTTAACCATTCGGGACTTCGTGGAAGAATCCAAAGAAACAGGACAGACTTATGCATTAATTGTAAAAGGGGAAGAACTCGAGCCTACCATCATCCCTGAAAGACTAAGGCCCTTGTTACATGAATTCCAAGAAATCTGGCCCGAGGACCTTCCCGATGGGTTACCCCCTATGCGAGATATCCAACACCATATCGACCTTGTCCCTGGATCCAGTTTACCTAATCGTCCTCATTATCGAATGAGCCCGAATGAGTGCGAGATTCTGCAGGGACAAGTGGAGGAACTGATCCGTAAGGGTCTTATTCGAGAAAGCATGAGCCCATGTGCTGTACCAGCTCTGCTAACTCCAAAGAAAGATGGGAGTTGGCGCATGTGTGTCGACAGCCGAGCCATCAACAAGATCACCATAAAATACAGGTTTCCTATACCACGGTTGGATGATATGTTGGATATTGTCACGCCCCAAACTCGGAAACCGGGCTCACAAAATTCCCGATCGCCGAATCCGGCGCCGACAGCCTCCGTAGTACCCCATTCTCGGCTCCCAGCGCCCATACGCCAGATTCCGATCCTGGGATCCTACAAGGAGGATTTTCAGCATGAATTTTTTTTTGTAATGGAGCATAACCACAAGCATAACCAAGCCACAAAACAACAACACCACATATCCACTATATCAAAAACTTTTAAGTACAATGCGGGAAGGGAAATACAATGTAATGATATCAAAGAAAACTCCAAAAGCTCCAGAAGACTGCTGCACGCTCCGAGCTCAACGCTGCCGCAACCTAACGCCACCTGCACGCATCTATCGTGCATAAGCTTACAAAAGCTTAGAGGGTGGTGAAAGTGTGTGTAAGGCGAGTGCCAAGTGTACAATATCAGAGTAATGCGGAAAGATGCGGTAAGTCCATAAATGCTATAGCTATACTAAAGCTATGTAATGCAAGGCATGAATGTTGTCGGTCATACCAAGACCATGCGATGCGAGGCCTATGTAGCCAAAGGTCATATGTGAGATGCAAAGCAAGCGTGCCAGTACTCATAAGTACACATATCAGTACAGTTCCTCTCTGGATATCACCGGGGTCCAATACACCTCACACTGACTGCCTCCTCCCTAGCTGCACAGTCAAGCAAGTGGAAGAGACCACACTATCCGCCTGACCAGTAGTCTGCCAATACCTACCCGGCTCGTCGATAGCGGACACATTTGCGAGCTGGTCAAACTCAGCCTAGCTTATAGCCCCCTCACTCAGGCGGATAAGGCCACACCCCCTTCCAACCGACCACGACACAGTGGGAGACGCGGCCTACTGGTATTCGGCACTCGGGCGCTCGTGTATCCACTCGGTCTAGACGTTGGAGCATCTCCTGGTACCAAAAAGGTTCTGGGATTTTCACCCAAGGACATCCTAAGTGCCCACAGTGCTAGAACAAAGTATTTCCGGTATCCGATACAGCCATCCACGATGTGCCTGTGGAGCCACGGCCCTGATGTCGCTAGGGCGTGCAGTGATCAAGTCACACATATGCGAGATGCATGAGTCACACCGTCAAATCATGCAGCAATCCATGCGCGTACAATGCGATAATGTGGGGCACTCCGCCTCATGAGGAGTCCCCTAAGTGGTCTGCCCAATGGCATATGCTATGCTCAGTCACTACTCATATCAAGCATACATATGATGCGTATGGGTATGAATCATGGAACTATACTAAGCATGTTATAAAGTGGTGAACTATCAACAAATGTGGGCCTACTAATGGGCCCTAGGGAGAGTTATAATGCGGACATTAAACCAACATTATTCTACAATGTGGACATCAAACCAACATTGCTCCCAAGGCATAGCCCGCTATAAGACATCATTACACAAACCATGGGGAAATCATACATTGCAATGGACCCTAAGGACCTCCTGTTGGGCCTCGACCTATGGGCCTTGGATACATCAAGTGGGTCGCATCATATGGGCCTTATATAAATCAAGTGGGCCACATTAATGGGCCTCAGGTACATTGCAATGGGTCATATCCCATGGGCCTTTGAAACATCACAATGGGCCTCGTAACATGTGCACAAATACGTTGAATGAGCCTAAACACATGGGTCAAGTATATACCAAGTGGGCCGTATACATATCAAATGGGCCACATCAATGGGCCGCACCAATGTAAGTGGTGATAAAGAATTCCACCATTAAAATTCCTAGGGCCCACCCTAACATTTATTTCTCCTACAATTTGTTCATAGGGTCACCAAGAACTTGGTGGCCCAAGGGTCTAATGGTGGACGTTCAATCGTCACTATACAGTGTGGTCCACATGATAAATAGATCTATCTTATTTTTTTTGGCCCCAAGCCTTAATACAAGCTTGCCAAATGGTGGACTATTTGGATGCAACACAAGTATCATGGTGGGGCCCACATGAAGGCCCACCATCCCTTATAATATAAATAATATAACATATAATTTATATATAATATATATATACAATTTTATATATGATATAATATTATATATACATATATATATACACATACATATATATATACATCACACACTCACACACACACACACGCATGCACCCACCCACACACGTGCACACCCCCACACGTATGCATACACACGTGCACACCCCACACGCCCACCGTCCCCTGGACGGTGGGTTTTGAAACAAAACATCACAGTGGGTACCACCGTCCAGGCGGACGGTGGTAATAAACACATGCATCATTGTGGGTCCCATGTGGGGCCCACCGTAATGTTTATTTTCCATCCAACCCGCCCATAAGGTCATGCAGACCCAGATGGAGGGTGAAAACAAATTTCAGCTTGATCCAAAACTTCTGTGGACCCAAGTGGGTTTCAATGGTATATGTTCAATTCATACTGTTTCCTCTGGTGTGGGCCACCTGAACGTTGGATCGAGCTTATTTTTGGAGGGGATCCACCTCAGGGGGTGGTCCACCTCATGGACGGTGTGAATACAAAATATACATCATGGTGGGGTCCACAACTAGGGCCAATGGGGACCACCCTTTTTTTTGTTTTTTTTTTTTTTTTTTTGTTACGTCATGGCAGCAAGGCTCCTGCCACCTTTTTCTCAAATGTAAAAAAAATTGTTATTCTAGGTGGGACTCACATTAACCAGATCTACCCCGTCCATTGTATGTGTCTCACAAAATTAAGCGTCCAGACCAAATTTCATGTGGGTCCAAGCTCCACGTGGACCCCAGCAATCATTTTCCAAAGTTTTAACGGCAAAGACCACTGTTTCCTATGGTAAGGCCCACTCGATTATCGGATCAGCCTCATCTTTTGACTCAACGCCTAAAATGGGCGGGAGAATAGAATGGACGGCGTGGACCATCAACATACATCAAGGTGGGGCCTACATGAGCACCCACTTCCAATGCCTTAAAAAAAGGCTGATTTTTGTATTTGGTTTTAAAACGTCCAGAGAGTCCCTGGACTCTCTTTTCTTCCTTCTTTTTTTTTTTTGTTTGGGCGTGCAACGCCTTTGAGGTGGGCCCTTCCTAAGTAGGCCACCACATGGGGATGTGGTGTGGTCACCATACATATGTAAAGTGGGCCCCACCTTTAGATGGTTTGGATCCAATACATGCTCCATTGTGGGGTCCATTCAAGTGGGCCATACAATCATAACATCACAAGAAAAGAAAAATGAAAGAGAGAGAGAGAGAAAGTGGGACACACGTGTGATGGAGGGACCCCGATATTATGGGCCCTCCGTTACATGATCTACAACATACATTAAGTGGGTCCCATTTCATATGGGCCCACCGATCAAAATCAACGGTGGAGATCCGTTCTCCACCGAAATGGATGGTCTAAATGGCCATGTTATGCAAAGAAAGTAAACATCATGATGGGGTCCATGGAGAATGGCCCCATCATGGATTGATCTTGAAATCAAAGTGGACCATTGGCCACATTTAGGGTCCAAAATGAGATCCATACCATTGATCGGTAGGCCTCACTTGGCCCATTATCAAAACAAGAATCTACACCTATAGGAGCACCCACCGTCGATCTTCTTCGGTCCGTTGGAACGTCAACCTTCTTGTGCTCCTCTTTGACGGTGGAGATGGGAAATCAAGGGCTAGGATGAGAGGTTTTGGGAAGGGAAAGGTGGGCCTCACACATACATTTTTCTCTCCATGGGAAGAGCTTCCAACGTGGGGTTTTTCCTTGCTTGGAATTGTGGAGAAATGAGAAAGAGAGAGAGAGATAAGGAGAGATGTGAGAGAGAGTAAGGAGAGATGTGTGAGTGATGGTGTGAGTGATGTGGTGATGTGAGGTGAGTGATGGATGTGGGTAGGTGGTGTAAGAGGGAGGATGGGAGAAAGTTGACTTGATGGTTGCTTTACTTGTGGAGAAAGGTAATGTGTACTTGACATTGATTGATTGATGTGATTGATTTGATTGATTGGATTGATTTGACATGTTGTAGAGATTCTCTCGGGGTCGTAAAAGTGCGGCGTTTCTTCGAACGGAATGCCGGCCCGCATCTTCTGGTCAGGGTATCGGATCGATGCGTGAGTCGCGGCGTTGGAACCGCGGCGACGGTGCGGTCGCAATGATACAGGTCTCGGATTAAACTGACTCGAATCTAAAGGATACGACTTACGGTCGTGCGCAACATCGATTATCGGTCACGGATTGCCGGACTTCGACGGAAAGGATTGCAGGATTCATCGGAACAGTACGAACTAGGATACGGGTCTTACAGATATGCTAGAGGGCACAAAAATATTCTCTAAATTGGACTTAAGGAGCGGCTACCATCAGATTCGAATTCGGCCGGGTGATGAGTGGAAAACAGCCTTCAAGACCAAGGAAGGATTGTACGAATGGATGGTCATGCCTTTCGGTCTTTCTAATGCGCCTAGCACATTCATGAGGTTGATGAACCAAGTTCTGAAACCTTTCATTGGGCGGTTCGTTGTAGTTTATTTTGATGATATTTTGATATACAGTCAAGACGAAACCAACCATATGGAGCACCTCAAGAAAGTCCTTCAAGTGCTCACTGAAAATAAATTGTACCTCAATTTAAAAAAGTGTAGCTTCATGACTGATAGCCTATTGTTTCTGGGTTTTGTGGTTATATCCACGGGCATTCGAGTGGATGAGGAAAAGGTGAAGACAATCAGAGAATGGCCGGTTCCCAAAAATATTCACGAAGTACGAAGTTTCCATGGACTAGCGACATTCTATCGTCGGTTCGTGAAAAATTTCAGTAGCATTGTGTCACCGATCACATATTGCATGAAGAAAGGGCAGTTTCAGTGGACTGACGAAGCCGACAGGAGCTTTGCCGAAATCAAGTGCAGATTATCCACGACCCCGGTTCTTGTACTTCCCAACTTTGACAAACTGTTTGAAGTCGAATGTGATGCCTCATATGTCGGGATTGGGGGAGTTTTGTCTCAAGAAGGTAGGCCGGTAGCCTTCTACAGTGAGAAACTTAGTGATGCACGCAAGAAGTGGTCTACATATGAGATCGAGTTATACGCGGTGGTCCAGGCACTGCGACACTGGCGACATTATTTGATTCAAAGGGAATTCATACTTTACACGGACCATCAAGCCCTTAAGTTTATTAATAGTCAAGCTAACATTAACCGTGTGCATGCTAGATGGATCTCATTTTTGCAGGAATTCACATTCGTGCTAAATCATAAGTCAGGGCAACAGAACAAAGTAGCCGATGCGCTGAGTCGCCGTGCAACTTTGTTAGTCACTATGAGCAATGAAGTTGTCAGGTTCGATCGCCTCAAAGACATATATGCCGACGACGACGACTTCAAGGACGCATGGATTAGATGTCAGGAAGGTCACCCCGGTGACTTACATATACAAGACGGGTTCCTTTTTAAGGGAAATCGACTATGTATCCCAAAGACTTCGCTAAGGGAACAGATAATCCAAGAGCTACATGGAGGTGGCCTCAGTGGACACCTTGGGCGAGACAAGACGCGAGCTCTTGTGGAAGAACGGTATTACTGGCCACAATTGGTACGTGATGTGGGAAAGGCAGTCCAATGCTGTTATATTTGTCAGACTTCCAAGGGGCAATCTCATAATACGGGCCTCTACACCCCGTTACCCGTGCCTGACGGCCCTTGGCAGGATTTATCTATGGACTTTGTGCTTGGTCTCCCACGAACACAACGCGGCATGGATTCGGTGTTCGTGGTAGTAGATCGTTTTTCCAAGATGGCGCACTTTATTCCATGCAAGAAGACTCTCGATGCAACACACGTGGCGAATCTATTCTTCAGAGAAATTGTGCGGCTACACGGGGTTCCCAAGACTATTACTTCCGACCGTGACACGAAGTTCATAAGCCACTTTTGGCGGACTTTGTGGACTCGATTCGATACACGCCTTCAGTTCAGCAGCGCGTACCACCCACAGACTGACGGTCAAACTGAGGTTGTGAATCGCACGTTGGGAAACCTACTTCGATGTATTTCAGGAGAAAAACCGAAGCAGTGGGATTTGGCCTTGTCTCAAGCGGAGTTTGCATTCAACAACATGGTGAACCGCTCGACAGGAAAATCCCCGTTCCAGGTTATCTACGGACGAGTACCTCGCCATACACTAGACTTGGTCCCTCTGCCCAAACTCCCAGGCATGAGCATTGCAGCAGATCATATGGCAGACAAAATCATGGACATTCATGCGGAGGTACAGAACAAGCTACATGCCTCGAACGAAAAGTACAAGGAGCAAGCGAACAAGCATCGGCGACAGAAAGTGTTCGAGGTGGGCGACCAAGTAATGGTCCATCTGTGCAAAGAAAGATTTCCGACCGAAACGTACAACAAGTTGAAGAATAAAAAGATTGGACCGGTACCAATCATCCGAAAGATCAATGACAACGCTTATGTTGTTGATCTTCCAGATGATATGGTCATCTCACGAACTTTCAATGTCGCGGACCTGACTGAGTATCATGAACCAGCGCATAATGATAACTCGAGGACGAGTTCTTTTGAAGTGGAGGAGACTGATGTAGAGCGGGTCGCGGACAATTACATGGCAAAGATGGATCAGAAAAGGCCCGGTCGGCGACAAAAGTGATCTGGACCATCAGACCTTAAATCAGGCGTATCTCGCAATCCGGGATGAGTTAGCGGACGAAAAATATATGATTTTGGGGTAGAACGAGCTACTTTAGCCAACCAACCCGGCTATGCCGGGTTGCGACGCTCGGAATTGCGAGAAACCCCTGATTTCACGGTCGTTTCCCTGTTTCAATTTCGTTTTTACTATAAATAGTAAGTTTTAGTTTGCTTATAACTCTTCATCCGTCGGGCTTTAGGAGTTGCGCCCAACGTGAAAAGAGCTTAGAATAATTAGGAGAACGGGTTGGTGAAGCCAAATAGGACACTTACTATTTTTGGCCGAAAACCTTGCGCACTAGTAGACATCACGACCGTCTATAAATAGTAAGTTTACTATTTATAGTAAGTCGCGAATTCTAGGAGTCCTAGTTGTAGTTTGATTCTAATTTCTTTCCCATTGCTTAGTACCCTTATTTAAAGGGTTGTGAACTCGTTTTTATGCATTCATTAATCTATTTCAAATTTATTAGAATTTATTTATATTTCCTGCTCTCTTTTCTCGTGGATTCGAGAAAGTCTCTGTGAGGAGTCCAGAGAGGTTCCGTGGATTCGGAATATTTATCCTCTTGAGGAAGACGGTGGTCGACCTCACGTCCTCCCCTGCATCAGCTACACAAGGAGGAAGTATCAAAATCGCCCAATTTAGTTTTATGGCCTCATAGGACGGTGAGGTTGATAATTGTGGGGTCTATGTCATGTGTATATATAACATCCAATCCGTCCATTATATGAAGCCCGAGATAGTGTTTATACCAACAAAAAATTTAGTCAATTAAATCACCAGATTGGCTACAAATGATTTTGGATGATTTTGAGTAGTGTATGTATGGTTTCACTTAAAGAGAAAGTATCAAATTGCCTAAAAATCTAGCCAATTAAATTACCAGATGGGCTATAAATGAATTTGGATGATTTTGAATAGTCTATCTATGGATTCACAAGAAGAAATTATTATAATGCTCTTTGCTTTAAAAGGCAGTGAAGTTGAGAATTGTGGGACCTATGGCATATGTCTATAATATCCAATCCGTCCATTATGTGAAGCTCAAGATAATATTCATACCAACAAAAAATCTAGAGAATTAAATTACCAAATGGACCACAAATAATTTTGGATGATTTTGAGCAGTGTGTGTTAGTTTATACGGTTTGGACAATCTTATCATTGGATGAACAAAACTTTTCGTACGTATGGTAATTATTGTTTGGTGGACGGGTTGTATGGTAATCATTGTGGGGTGGATTGAATGTCATACATGCCTTGTGGGCCCCATGATTCTAGATGCACCACATCTGGATAGGTTGAATGTCATACATGCCTTGTGGGCCCCATGATTCTAGATGCACCACTTCTTAAAGAAAAAGAAAATAAAGAAAAATAAAATAAAATTTTACAGTTCCTTGGAAAGCAGTGCTCAGTCTTTTCCTTTAGTAGTGTCATTATTTAGAAAATCCGAATATTTAAGGAATTTTGCCGCAATATTCTCGATAATAGAATCAAGAAAATTTCATAGCTAGATATATTTTCTTGAAAGAATCTGAGAAAACTCTGTAGGGCCCACCGTGGATGTATATGATTATCCACACCGTCCATCCATTTTTTCAACTCATTTTAGGGCACGAGTCCAAAATCGAAGCATATCCAAGGCTCAAATGGACCACCCACAGGATTAAAAAGTACAAATAATGACGTCCACCGTTGAAATCTTCCAAGGGCCCACAATGATGTTTATTTGTCATCCAACCTCTTCATGGGGCCAAAAATACCTGGATGAAGGGAAAACACAAATATCAGCTTGATCCAAGATTTTCGTAGTCCCAGAGATTTTTTCAATGGTAAGTGTTCAATTACACTATTTAATGTAGTGTGGTCCACTTGAGATTTATATATGCTTCAAGTTTTGGTTCTTGCCCTAAAACGATCTGGTAAAACGGATGGACGGCATAGATAAGACACTTACATCACGAGATAGGCTCCACAGAGTTTACTCCATGATTTACATTCCGTGAAAATATCACGACATTTTCAAAATCTCAGCCATATTTGTTAAATCGGTCCCATGAAAACATGATGCGACGTGTCAAATGATTCGTATTTATTAGATTGGTCCCATGAAAAGGTAGAGCCACGTGTCACACGATCATGAAAGAACGGTAGCATACGCCATGTGATCTGCTTGCTTTATGACCACACAAGGAGACTTATCACCATTTCAAAAACACGTGCAACGACTCTTGACTCATAGTATATCTCTACTCAGTATACGAAGATCTTCCCTCCTATCCATGTTATGTCATCAGTTGAAAATCAAGGCCTGTATTTAATGCGTGTAAAAGAGATCTTGGATTTTTTGCCTTTTATTTATTCTCTACTCTCTATATATATTTAGTATTTTATTAGAAGACCTTTTTCTTAATAATTGTTTTCCTTGAAAATATCTGATACCATTCGAAGCATGTGATATTGCGGCGCGTGGCACATGCATCTCCTGTTTGGTATTTGATACTCTGGTAAGGGTGGTTAATGATACACATGCACACAAGCTGTAGACATGCTTGGCTCTAACTCAAAATAAACCGTCTAAATTTTGGGATTCACTAGTGATAGGTTGTAGCTCCAAAATGAGCTTGGATGGGCGAATAATAATTTATGATTTGTAGACATTTTTTTTATTTTTTTTGCTGAATTAGCATAAGGAGATGATACATGAGTAAAGTGGACACCAATTATCTATAACCAAGGTTCAAGAATCCTCCGTCATGGTTAAATAAAAGAATATAATACACCATATACATGTGTTAGATGTAAGATTGCATGAAAAAAATATAAATTTTCCAAAGCCATTTTTACCCATGGAATACCATGATATGAAAGAAAATAGTATATTTCATTGGACCATAGGTTACAGAAATCTCCGTACGCTTGGTAAAGCAACCTTTCGTGGGGTCCACCTTGATGTATATATTCTAAGTCCATGCTATTCATATGTTTTGTTAGACCAATTTAAGGCATGAGAAAATGAAACAAATCCAATTCTTAAGTTATTATTGATCATTAATGAGCCACAACAGTTCCCGACCAGGTTGATATTGTTTTTCTTTTGTCTTTTCTCCCTTCCTTCAGGGTTTATACCTAAAGAAGGACGTGATGAAGCTGATCGCAGTCTTCCTCAAGAGTAACGATGAATTTATAGAGATCTTTGATGTCCTAGTAAAGTTTCCTCAAATCCACCGTGGATAAAATAGAAATAATTTCTAATAAATTTAAAAATAAATTAATTAATGGTGATTTAAAAAATTTATAATCCTTTAAATAATGAGCTCGAAATTAGGATGGGGTTTTTGACTCGAACTCTCAACAAAAGTGATTTATTTTAACTAGTAAGATGGTCATCATTCCTACTTGGACTTTATGGTTTTTGGCCAAAAATATTAAGTGTCCAATTTAGCCTAATGATGTAAAGCGGGTCACGGACAATTACATGGCAAAGATGGATCAGAAAAGGCCCGGTTGGCGACAGAAGTGATCTGGACCATCAGACCTTCAATCAGGCGTATCTCGCAATCCGGGATGAGTTAGCCGACGTAAAATATATGATTTTGGGGTAGAACGAGCTACTATAGCCAACCAACCCTGCTATGCCGGGTTGCGACGCTCGGAATTGCGAGAAACCCCTGATTCGACGGTCGTTTCCCTGTTTCAATTTCATTTTTACTATAAATAGTAAGTTTTAGTTTGACTATAACTTTTCATCCGTCGGGCTTTAGGAGTTGCGCCCAATGTGAAAAGAGCTTAGAATAATTAGGGGAACGGTTTGGTGAAGCCAAATAGGACACTTACTATTTTTGGCCGAAAACCTTGCGCACTAGTAGACATCACGACCGTCTATAAATAGTAAGTTTACTATTTATAGTAAGTCACGAATTCTAGGAGTTTTAGTTGTAGTTTAATTATGATTTCTTTCCCATTGCTTATAGTACCCTTATTTAAAGCGTTGTGAACTCGTTTTTATGCATTCATTAATCTATTTCAAATTTATTAGAATTTATTTCTATTTTCTGCTATCTTTTCTCGTGGATTCGAGAAAGTCTCTGTGAGGATTCCAAAGAAGTTCCGTGGATTCGGAATAGTTATCCTCTTGAGGAAGACGGTGCTCCACTTCACGTTCTCCCCTGCGTCACCTAACCACATTATTTTTCTCATTTTTGTAAGTCATTTTCAAATTAGGCACAGTTCCTACAACTTAAAAGATCAAAAGTTATCATTGAATTAAAATTTACTATTTATATAAATATAAAAATAAAATGAACTTTTAACCAGCGATATGATTGAATCTCACAAATTTGGCATGAAAAACCCGGTATAGTGAAGTTGATTGGCTAAAGTAACTTTTTCTACCCAAAATTATGTATGATAATTTAAAAAAAAAAAAAAAAAAAAAAAAAAACTCATTTCAATTTGTGAGATATGTTTGTTTTAAGGTTATGGGTAGTCAAATCCTTTACCAAGTGTTGAAACTCCTCAGAGTCTACCACCGGAGTAAGAGTAAGGACCCAGTGGAAGAACTATCTTTCATTGGACCACAGGTTTCAAAAATCTCCTAATGCTATTTAAGTAGGGTAAAGCCGTTTTCCACATCACACCCAGCAGATCAGTCCATCAATTAGGTCCACTCTGGAATGAGGGCAGATGAATTGAATTTTAAAAATAAATATCATATGATAATCCGGTCTATATTATATTCTTTACATTTTTTCCATTACATGTTTGACCATTAACTCTTTTTTTTTTTTTTTTTTTCTTTTTCCACCGTCACTTTGATGTCTATATATCAGATGTTTAGGACTGTCGGATAGGATTGATTTTTGTGATATAAAAGATCCATGCTAGTGCCCTTCATATGTGTGGACCTGATTGCGCATCACCCCACCATGTGTACTGCATAGAGATGGATCTACCATATCGCTGTTCTTCTTCCGGCTCTACCGTATCTACCCCGTCAACGGTTGGAATTTTGACTCCCATCTATCTAATCAAGGGTCAAATTTTGGACGGTTTCATTTGAGTTTTTTATTGACCACCTGTACAAAAACAGGCTGGTCGAGCATCTACATTTTTTTTTTTCTCTTCAACTCATAATAATATTAATATATGATGCATGCATCATTTGACTTGTACAGTGCAGGGTATCTTCCGCCACGTGGCAGATATTTGTGTGCTGATAGAAATTGCATTTCTGGTGTGACATCGGTGGATGGGTTGTGGGCCCAAACATCACCGTTGATGGACGATCCTTAATTTCGGATTATCATGACTTCTTCCAATTGAATGTTTGTGGTTACCTGATTTTCGTATTGCCTACAACCCCAAGCACTGTGAGGCCCACCTTGTTGTTTGTGTAATATCCACTCCATCCATTCGTTCCTTCGTATCATTTTAGGAGTTGAGACAAAACATGAGTGATATCCAAAACTCAAGTGGGCCACATCACAGGAAACAGTGGAATGAAATATCCCACCGTTGAAACCTTTCTAGGGCCCAGCATGATGTTTATATACTATCCAACGTGTTCATGAGGTGACTCTCACCTGTTTTACGAGAAAACACAAGTATAAGCCTGATGAAAAACGTTAATCGCCCCCAAGAAAGTTTCAATGGTAGGTGCTCAATTCCCACTGTTTCCGTAGTGCGGCCCACTTAAATTTTGTATCCCTGCTGTTTATGATCATGTCCTAAAATGAACCGGATAAACGGATGGACGGAGTGGATATAACAAGAACATTATAGTGGGCCCCACAGTGCTTGGGGTTGCAGGAAGAGCCTACAACCCTCGGATAGACCATCCGTGTCGTATGTATACCTGTGTGCCTAGAGTGACTACACCTTGGGATCCTTACGTGGCAATGAAGCATACGTGCAAAAGATCCAAGCCATCGACCAGAAGGACTTCGCATTCCTCCTTAACACATGATAGCTGATCCGTCAATTATACGGTGGAGATGCTTTGGTTGGAACTCTATGAAGTGGGGTCCATTCTTCTACATTATATGTACTATATGTTCTACTGAAGAAACCAAATGAATTAACGTACACGCATTTACTTCCTTCTCATACAGTAGACCTTCCCATACAGCTCCATCTTTCTGCCTTATCCTACATCTCTAGGACAATCTGAGCCATCAAAAAGATGGATCATTCCATTAAGATTAACTGCTGTGAAGATCAGGCTAATTAACTCATTAGATATGGCCCGCTAGATGAGTGGACTAGACTTATTTCCACCCTATATGATCTTCTTTGTGTAGCACATCTTTTGCACGGATAGGATTTCACTTTCATGATATCAAATTACAATTTCCAATGCTTTTGTACATGTGGATGGTGCTGATAAAAAATTGACCGTTGAAAAATGGCCTTAATTTCATCAGATTCTGTCTCATCGTCACACGCTTTCAGAGAAAACAAATACCTAAGCTTTTCAATTTCAAATTCTCTCGGATGGAAAATCCCAAAGGCAGGAATTGCGTTACATTCCAAACAAGTCCACATTGGTTAATTTACTGGTCTTGTAAGGTGGACCGGTGGTCCACATCTAGGTTGTCGTGCTAATTCAGGACTGGTACCTGATAGTGGCAAATTGGGATTGGAATCCTCACCGTCCATCTGTTTTGTCCTCTTCATACACGACTTTCGGCTGAAAATTACATTGAATGATTGATGGTAGCCATCCGTTTCTACTATTCACTCCATTTTCATCTAAACCGTTCATTTTAAAGTCGGTGTTCGTTTCTATTTTTTACTACGGGACACCCACTGCAAGTGCCTACTAAATGGAATATCTAATTAGCCTGTATCACCTGACACGTGTCAGTCGTTGGGCCACGAATGTTCTGACCTGATCAGTGCGACCAAGGCACACAGACATTCTGCACCCTGATCCAAGATTGAGTAAAAGATACCTCGATTCAACGCTGAGGTCTTGTTATCGACTCCCTAATGAGGGTGGCTAACAGTGAAATGTGAACTGACAGTGAACTGACAGTAATTGTATCAAACGGTCCTTCGATGCTATGGAGATCCATCGATAGCCTATTAATGAGATCGATGAGCACATCATAAACTATTGTTTTTAAAAGTGTATTTTACAAAATCTTTACAACACTTTTAGCCTATCTTATCACATTCTAATTACTATTTAAGTGATGATCAACTAAGAGTTTACCGATTAAGTTTAGGATCGTTTAAAGACTAAGTTGTTTTGCGTCTTAAGTTCATTAAGATATCTTAATTTACATGTTCCTTACTCATTATTCTTTACATCTTCTTATGTCTTCGGTCTTCAGCTTCTAATAATTCAATCAAGACACTTACATGCACACTCACGTTATTGATATATAAATAAGTACAGTAACATTAAATGGCTACGTATCATTGACAGACTGTGCCAAGCCACTGCAACACATGATTTGAAGTGGGCCACGGCTGCAACCAAAGTCACGGGATCTCTCATTATACCTCACTTGACGGTGGCCTGCCACACATCACCGCAGGTACTGGAGCTTGAGGCATCTCCATGTGCGACGTGGCCATTGCTCAGGTTGGCCACACACACACTCATAACACCTGTGCAAAGGTGCACACGTGCGTAGGTGAGCATGACACTCTGTATATACATAGAGAGAGAAAGAACACTACCTACTCTGAAAACACCCGGGTAAGTTGTGCTAGGTACATACAGGATTACTTTCACTAATGTGTGAGAAAAGACATCGCCCATAAAATCCACACCGTCCATCTCGTACAGCACCCCTTGTAGGAGCTTGATCCAAAAAATAAGGATGATTCAACACTCAGGTGGGCCACCGTAAAAAATTATACATAAAACTTCTAAATTCACGTAATACAGCCCACCTAAGTTTCAGAACATTACGATTTTTTTGTTATTTCTTTCCCGAAGAAGCATATTAGATGAATGGATTGGATGACATGTATACACCGTAATGGGTCCTACATCCAAAAAAAAAAAAAAAAGTGTGTCCGAGTCCGGATCCTCTGCGTGTAACAAGATTTCCTGTTTGGGCAACATCATCCCTGTTTGTCACAAACAGAGGATTCGGATTCAATTTCCTAAAATTCGTCTTTAGGAGTCGACTTCCCTCCAACGTGGGTTACACAAATCTCCTGTGTGATGCAACATGATTTCTGTGTTATATCTGGACCGTCCATCGATTATGCTCACGTCACAAAAATTAAAGACCCAAGTGAACCACAACACAAAAAATAGTGGAGATTGAATGACAACCATTGAAGCATTTTAGATCTGACTGATAATTGTATTTTCCATTCAATCCTAGTGGAAATCATCCTATGAATGGTTCAGATGACATATAAACATCACTGTGCCTATTTCCTATGTTGGGGTCCATTTTTTTTTTTCTTTTTTTTTTTTTGATCTGCCTCATTTTTTAGCTTGTGTCCTAAATTGAGCTGGCGAAACATATGGACGGAGGGGATATAACATAAACATGACAGTGGGCCCCACATAACTTAGGTTTACATGAATACTGATTAGAAGGGAGTCACAACCACTTTCTGACCGTCCAACCATTTTTCTCACAGATAAGGTATGGGAAAAAAGAATATACAAAAATAAAACTCCATCCAGAGCCTTAATTATTGAATGGGAAAGGGTTACCACGTCCCTTCCCGATCAGCCAAAGTAAGTGGGCCCCACCTCAATAAGACAGGGCCATCTCTTTTGACTGACAAGATTAGAAAATAGACTTTTGGACACATACGTGCCATATAAATATTTCCAACCTTAGCTAATCCCACATGTAAAAAGCTCATGTACATGCCACACAAGTGCCAGCATGGCAATGTAGGTCTGAGATCCAATCCATCCATCACAATATCACCACCACATTGATACCATAAGCCAAGAATCAGGTCGATCAACTGGTCAGGTGGGCCACAGTTAGCAATACAACTAATCAGGCCGAAATTGTCTAACCCATTCACCTGATTCTAATATTGGGGCCCACATGCTGAGTGGACCAGATTCATCTTTGGGAAAACATGTATAAGACTAGACCAACCTGATGGATGGATTAATTAGATCTTGCACATATGTACCATATTAGAATATGTGTGGGGTGCATTTGAGAATTATTGCACACGCGTGCACACTTAGCAAAGCTCTTCCAAGCCATCCCTTCTTTTGGTTCTTTCTTATTGACTTACTCGGCTACTTAAAATGCTTGTAATTTTCGTCCTTAGAGACTGCGCATCTTATATGATACGCATGGTTGGTATTCTTCTCAATTTCTATGGTCTTAAATTAGAGTAATTTTCTTTGAGTGAGTAGTGTATGGAGCCTGTGGCACAAATGTGGCTTAAAGAATACCACTCAAATCCTCACGTGCCACAAGCACATTCCAAGCACAACACGTGTTGCGAATGACAGCGTGGCCTACTTCGCGGGCCATGTGCACTCGTCGGCGATTATTATCAGTTGAGCCGAATGAAGAAGAATGATGATTTTTTATCCAACTAGACATATAAGTGTATCGAAGAGCACATGTCAGTTGTTATATACATGTTTGCTTCTGGCACACTACGTATCACCGCTTAGAAAATAGTAATGATGTGAGCTTGGCTGTAGTACAAGCGAAGTAACAACAATGAAATAGATGACATTGCCGTCCTAAATTTAACTAAGTGAAGGGAAAGCGATGCTTGGTTATTGTAGCATAAGCGATCAGTTGGGTGAGAATATACACATGATTTGATAGAATAGTCTGCAAGTGGCTCAACAAGACTCCATCGAAGTCAATAAACTCAAGCTTAAATAAAATAAATCAAATAATGAATTATATATTAAAAGTTTAGATCTCTTTGTATTTGTAGACTGTTCTTACAGCCAAAAGTTTTTTTTTTTTTTTTTTTTTTTTTTTTTTTTTTTTTTTTTTTTTTTTAAAAGCCTTTGCACCATACAAGTCTTAATCCAATCATATTGGAATTATGCATTTTTAGGCAAGTAGGAAATTTGCCAAATGAAACCAACTACATATTGCTTTAATATATTTTGATACATGAAAAGTATTCCTAAAGATGGATACTGAAAATATTAACTGAATTTAAACTCAATATATTATTAGAAGTAGTAGAAAATGTGTAAAGAAAATTATAAAAGGCTAGAAGCCTTATAAAATTCCACATCCTAAAAAAAAAAAATCTTAGTAGATAGAATAAAAACTTTGTAACGGATTTAAAAGAAGTAGAAAAGACAGAAGAAGCATTAATCATCTTTCATTCTCCATCAAAGGTACAATTGGTATTAAGATCATATCTGCAATTAGTTAATGAAAATCTTCATAAAACTTGAATATAAATGGTCCATAAACAGCTTAAGAAGAATATCTTAAATCATTAAATACTAAAAATTCTAACCAAGTAGACTCAAGCTTAAAGAAGAGATCATAATTAATGCTATACTGTCCATTGTTTCCCATCATAGTCTGTACTATTCTAATAAATAAAAAAATTGACTAAATTAATTTTTAATCCATTACAACTATACGTGTCTTAAGTAGAACCAAACATACTCCGATGTTCGTTTGTTCGTTGGAAAGCTAACTTGATAAACTTTCAAACAAAATCAATTCAATAGTATTTTGAAATCACTAACTACCCTAAATTCAAAAGGAAAATAATTTTTTTTAAGAAACTATGATGAGTCAAGAGTCACTAGTACTCAATTAAAGTATTCTTTAGATGAGACTTAAGACAATCGCCAACCCGTTACATGGTCATAATTAATCATGAGCCTCTGTTGAGGGTCAAATATTGCATACCAGACCCCTGTTATTGGCCAGATTTATGAACATAGTACTATTTAACGACCCGATTTGATCGTGTTTGTGATGCAAGGTACATTTGAGAGCATGGGCTACAAAAAGATGCTAAACACATGGAATTAACGCTCTGATGATGCCAAGGCATTGGACGGACTCCAGGGAACCAAGATCGACGGATTTACATGGTCAGAGATCCGAGAAAACTGAGAAACTGAAGCTCAAGTGGCCTGAAACACGTTCAAAATGCAAGATCACGGGTTCCCACCATCCGTTCGGCTCGAAACTTCAGGCATGGCCTGAGGGCCATAAATTAACCGTACAAGTCAAAAAATCATCTGTTGGATCCCTCTGAAAGTGACCCAACGGACAACTCAGCCTATAAAATGGTGAAGTGGGCCCACCTGATATCTGGATCTGCTCCCTTTTGGTCTCAATATCTAAAATGATATGATAAAATGGATGGACGGAGCGGATTTCTCACAAAGATCACCATGGGACCCACGCAAGCGACGCGTGTGCACTGTGCATACATGCACTGGACGCACGCCGGAAGTCAGGAATCGGGTCAGCGCACGCTGACCCGACCCTTCTCTCCTCTAGCGTGAAAAACGCCAGCGGACGGACGCTGTCCCTCCATTTTGCAATAGTGGGGCCCACACATCATACACATGGAGGATCTGGACCTTCCATTGTGTCCGGACTGAGGAGACGACCAAAGTCATGGTGACCTTTTGGTCCCATGCACCTGATCACAGAAATCTGAGTTAAAAACATGAGATGGACGGCAGAATGAGGATCTCATGGTCCACCACAGTTGGGATTCAAAACCAAGCATGTATAGACGGATTTTCGTCCTGATTCCAATGGACGGAGTGGATTTTCCTCCCGACGTTGAAGTGGGGCCCACCGATCATCACAGTGCGAAGCCCGAACCTCTGTTTCGCAACAGAGGTTGCGGTCTTCCGCTGTGGGCCACCATCGTCATGACATTGAAGATCTAACCCGTCCATCATGTCTGGAAGGGGTCTGTGTCTGTGACCTGTACCTAGGTGAAATCTCTCCAAGAAGAAGCAGGTATGCGATTTCATCCATTCAAACACCAGACGAACGGTCGGGTGAGATTTCTGTGGGCCATACTGAAATAGTTTGAAAATCACCCATATCTGACCGTATTTGCATGGGGAATCCAGTGTACGGTTCAGATTTTCCATAGGGTGCTGATCATGGGGCCCACCGCGCAGCCAGCGCAGTAACGTGCGCAAAAACCATCCCTGCTGCCAGTTTTCACGGCTGACGTGGCCCACCATCTGTGAGTCCGACCAGTGATCCAGGCCGTCCAAATGAAGCTCCAGCTAGGCGAGACCCTAGCCATGATGGAAGTTGCAATGATCGGGAAGATCAACGTTCTAATCTTCAGTCCAAACGCAGCGTTTGGTGCGTTTCTTGCTGCGAGGAACAAAGCTTGCGTAAAATCCTGCGTAAAAAAAAAAAAAAAGAGAGAGTCAGGTCTCCGTCTCGAGCAGGGTCTCCAGCAAACCGTCCCTGCTATAAAAGAAAAAGAAAAGAGAGGAAAAGGGGGAATAATCCGGAGGAGGGAGACCTGGAGCAGGCAGCTGTGGAGGCTTGGGCTTTGACGTAGAGCACCAGGGAGTAGATTGTTCTCTTTTCTTTTATTTTTATTATTTTTATTATTTTTATTTTCTTTTGTTTAAGATGTCTAGCTCCATCATGTTGAGCTAAACCTCTTAGCTAGGGCTAAGAGGTGAAGCTTATAGCGTGACGGGATGAGTCTATGCTTGTGCCTTTTGTTTAAACTGAATAAATTTTGATTTAATTTTATTAAGGGAATGTTTTCAGTCTTTAATGGTCTGTTGTGACTGAAATTACAATGGGTCTGCAATGACTTTGAGCATGTTCTTTTCCTCTTTATGTTTATGACGTCAGGAAGCCCTGTTGTTCACCATCGTCTCCTGGGCATGGTTGGATGTCGGTACCCTCCCTAACTTTCATACATTGATTGGTTGGTAATTAGTTTAATTATGTTGTCTGCTTTGTCTCATGGGCATGGTTTGGTGATGGAATCCATTCTAATTCATATACCTTTCATCTCTTGCAAATTATATTAAGGCTAGTTCCGTTTGATTTTCATGGTTACACCTTTAATCTCCCTGATCTCTTCAAGTGGATCCTCTGAATCCCTAGTTTCCCACTTCTAATTTTCCTATATTTTAGTTTACTATTTCACAACTATTCACTCGTCTTTACTTGATTTAGAATTCATCTTCTTCTAGTTCTAGTTCTGGTTAGTTTCAGATAAACGTACAGGTTTCAGTCCCTGTGGATTCGACCTCGGTCTTACCGAGATTATTACTACATCACAACCCTATACTTGGGGAGTGAACAAGTTTTTGGCGCCGTTGCCGGGGACTGACGGTTACGATTTTCTGAAATAATTAGTCTTAGGATTAGTTTAAGATTAGGATTTCTTTTCTAACTTTAGTTTTAGTTTTTTTTTTTTTTTTTGATTTCTAGAAACTAACCTGTTTTCCTGTTTTGTAGGATCCTGACATACACTTTTAATTCGGTAATTTCTTTCTAAATTCTTTCTCTTTTTTCTAGATCTCATATTGCTGTAGGATTATTTTTCTTAGGATTAGATTCAGAATTAGGGTTTTACTATGCAAGAGTTGGAACGTATATGTGCTGAGATAGCTAAGGAATCTTGGGAAAATTTTTTGATGTATGAAGCTAATGATGGAAAACAGCCTATGCCTCAAATATTTTCTGAAAATTACTTCAATCAATTGAAACATGATGCTCCACCGATTAAGAAGTCCTTACGTGATCATATGCAGGAGAACAATTACACCCCACGGATTAACAAGACAGTACGTGAATGTTGGGGTTATCATAACTATGAGAGTGAGAATTATTATCACTCATCTGAGAAAAAGAAAACAATGCGTGACTATATTATGAGTGATAATATGTATTACCAACCATCAGATTCTCCCACACATGATCCGTATGACTCTAATCAGTGGAACCATCAATGTTGGGCAGATGAAGCAACAACATGTAATGATTATTCTCTTGGATACCCTACCATTGAGAACCAACCAGAAACGATCCAAGAGGATTCGTGTTTTAATCTAGAACAATTCAACCAGCATGTTGTGAAAATGATGAAATCATTAGAAGTACTCAATTCGCGCCTTGAAAGGATAGAGGAAGCTCGCTCATCCCAACTACAATCCAATCCAGAAATACAATGCAAGGAAAGTGATCCTCACTCGCTTTTGACGAAATCTGGAATTTGGAATGAGGAGTTGGATTCCATTAATGAGCATACGGTTCAACTCCCCGATGAGTCGATCTCACTGACTGTTCAAAACAATGATGGAGATACATGGGTGTCTTTCAAATACAGTGATGATGACACACTTTCCTTACATGATACACATGATCTCAATGATGAGGTTGAGGTGAGTTTATTCAAACCTCAACCGAATTTAGAATGTAAGGAAAGCGATCCCATCTCAAGTGTGTACTGCACTGAATTGGAAGCTGAGAAGTATTGGGATGAGATTCATGAGAGAGAGCACAACCAAAATTCCCCTGGAATCAATCTCAAGTATGGTCCAGGTCAATGCTCAAGAAGCACACGAAGTGATCGGTCATACTGAGCTATTCCACTCACCTAACATGTCTGATTTAAAAGTGGAAGAAGAGCTCATTAGAACCGACCCTTCCAACTTCTGTAAGACATGTTTGGACCACTCTCGTGAATTGAATGATAATGTGATTCGGGAGAAGGACGAGCTGCTCGTTAAGACTCTGGAATTTGAAACCACTCGATTGAGACCACCATCTGAGTTGTACACGTCGGACAGTTCAACGCCGCGATTGAGTAGTTTCAATGAACAAAGTGATCCCATCGATGCTTCCCCTATTGATCTTCAATATGTCTGTGCAGGACTGGAGCAAGAGAGCATATCTTCATATACTTTTAAGGGCGAGGGAGTCCTTGAGCATCTCATTACAAACTTCAATGAGGAAAATAAGTCACTCTCAGCTGAAATTTTCGACTATTTTGATAATTGCTGGACACACTTTGCAAAGTCAAACGATCCCATGTCAAAAGACAAAGTGGATGTCTCACAAGATAACATCTCGGTAGTTATCACTGACCGAGAGAACCCTTATTTTGAAGCCCCTTCTTCCCCTGATCCTAAACATCTACCATTAAAGGAGGAGGAGCTAAAAATTGAACCGAAGTCTGATACTTCGAAATGTGTTGAGGCTACATCACTTTTTGCGAAGTTTTCTAAACTTTATCTACTTGTAGTCTCTGATTCACCATGGGATACTAACGTTGAAACTTCTTCTGTCACAGGTGAATCGTACATACTCTGTTACCTCAAACAATGCAATGGAAAATTTCTTATGAGGTACATAAGTCTCTCTGGAAAGTCATGCTTCAGGGCACCCAAGCCTTTTGCAAAAAGGCTTTTGGATGATCTTGTTGAGGAACTTACTGAGAAACTTATCAAGATACTGGCCAGAAGATGAACCTTGCAGCATGAGTAGTTAGTTCAATGTTTGTGGGTAACATTGCTGTAAACCCTCACGAGACTACAACTCGTCCACTAGGGGGAACCTAGGGGTTTAAAGGGGTTGCATACGCTAAATGCAATCGAGAGCACCTGCGAAATGGTATAGGTGGAATTTTATTTTTATTATTCTTGTTTTGTTTTTCTCTTGCGCTGACTTACTCTCTCGCTGATATTTTTGGAAAAGTCTCCTGATTCGTTATCCAGGTACCATCTTCCCATCACTTCTCTTTTACTTTTGTTGTCTCATGTGCATTGCATGTTTATATCTTTTACATTGAGGACAATGTAGATTTTAGGTTGGGGGTGGGAGATTAGGTTACCTAATCAGTGCTTTCTTGGTCTTGAGCAAAAATTGTGAAAATTTTTGAAATTTTCTGGAAATTCTTATGAATTTGAAGTAATTTGACGACCATCTTTAATTTAGAATTACAGGATATAGAATGTTAGTGATTTATTACTCTTGGATTCAGTTGCTCGTTAGATTTCACAGTTAAGTTTGAATTATGCTTAACAAGTTGTAAACATTGATTGAGTCATGATTACACATACCACATCTCGCTTACACATTGAGGTTTCAGTTTGATATGAAGGGTTAACTTGGTAATCACTAAGCATGGAAGGACCCAGCCTGAAAAATTGCCTGTCATGATCAATTGAAGAAAAAGAAAATACAAATGCTTTGGAAAGGGGTGGGCGAATAATCTTCACCATAGGTTTGCTCCCTATAGGTGTGGATTTAATTCCCCATGGATGATGTATGAAAAAGGTTTAGTGTACGGTCTTCACCATAGGTTTGCTCCCTATAGGTGAGGATTGGACTCCCCTTCTTGGCTTACCTTTAATGAAAATAAATAAATAAATAAAAATATCAAAGGCTGAAAGAAAGAAAGAAAAAAATGATCTATGAGGGACCTTTTAGTTTAGGTTTTGGATTGTCCTGAATGCTCTTGTAGTTACCAACGTTATCATGAAATAGAGAATTGAATATTAATGTTGAAGTCGGGATTACACTCTACACCCATGGAACTCAATGTTTATTATTCTAGTTTATGGATTAATATTTGAACTTGATTATGAAATTCACCGTGCATGAGAGGCCAGGAGAAATTGATAATCAACATTCATGAATCTTAGATTTCTCATATCTGAATCATTCTTCAAAATTCACTCGAGTTCATAGAGATTGTCCTGTATTCTCAATTTATTTTTCGCATACTTTGCTCGGGACTAGCAAAATGCTGGTTGGGGTGTGTTGAGGGTCAAATATTGCATACCAGACCCCTGTATTGGCCAGATTTATGAACATAGTACTATTTTAACGACCCGATTTGATCGTGTTTGTGATGCAAGGTACATTTGAGAGCATGGGCTACAAAAAAGATGCTAAACACATGGGAATTAACGCTCTGATGATGCCAAGGCATTGGACGGACTCCAGGGAACCAAGATCGACGGATTTACATGGTCAGAGATCCGAGAAAACTGAGAAACTGAAGCTCAAGTGGCTGAAACACGTTCAAAATGCAAGATCACGGGGTTCCCACCATCCGTTCGGCTCGAAACTTCAGGCATGGCCTGAGGGCCATAAATTAACCGTACAAGTCAAAAATCATCTGTTGGATCCCTCTGAAAGTGACCCAACGGACAACTCAGCCTATAAAATGGTGAAGTGGGGCCCACCTGATATCTGGATCTGCTTCCCTTTTGGTCTCAATATCTAAAATGATATGATAAAATGGATGGACGGAGCGGATTTCTCACAAAGATCACCATGGGACCCACGCAAGCGACGCGTGTGCACTGTGCATACATGCACTGGACGCACGCCGGAAGTCAGGAATCGGGTCAGCGCACGCTGACCCGACCCTTCTCTCCTCTAGCGTGAAAAAAAAAGCGGAAGGACGACGTTGTCCCTCCATTTTGCAATAGTGGGGCCCACACATCATACACATGGAGGATCTGGACCTTCCATTGTGTCCGGACTGAGGAGACGACCAAAGTCATGGTGACTTTTGGTCCCATGCAACTGATCACAGAAATCTGAGTTAAAAAACATGAGATGGACGGCAGAATGAGGATCTCATGGTCCACCACAGTTGGGATTCAAAACCAAGCATGTATAGACGGATTTTCGTCCTGATTCCAATGGACGGAGTGGATTTTCCTCCGACGTTGAAGTGGGGCCACCGATCATCACAGTGCGAAGCCCGAACCTCTGTTTCGCAACAGAGGTTGCGGTCTTCCGCTGTGGGCCACCATCGTCATGACATTTGAAGATAACCCGTCCATCATGTCTGGAAGGGGTCTGTGACCTGTACCTAGGTGAAATCTCTCCAAGAAGAAGCAGGTATGCGATTTCATCCATTCAAACACCAGACGAACGGTCGGGTGAGATTTCTGTGGGCCATACTGAAATAGTTTGAAAATCACCCATATCTGACCGTATTTGCATGGGGAATCCAGTGTACGGTTCAGATTTTCCATAGGGTGCTGATCATGGGGCCCACCGCGCAGCCCAGCGCAGTAACGTGCGCAAAAAACCATCCCTGCTGCCAGTTTTCACGGCTGACGTGGCCCACCATCTGTGAGTCCGACCAGTGATCCAGGCCGTCCAAATGAAGCTCCAGCTAGGCGAGACCCTAGCCATGATGG
>JAJHSJ010000299.1:0-55823 GCA_021015155.1 Magnolia officinalis | reverse complement strand
TTGTGCAAGTTCTTCAAACTGACTTTCCATGCTATCACCACCAACCAACAAGCTGATACGAATGTCTGCGTGAAAATAAAATACGCAAAGCAACCACAAATTAAAAACTGAATCATCCTATTGACCAGTTGGGATCTTCCAACTATGTAACTTTTGGACCATAGCCCATCTATGGTGGAACCCGCACATGAATGTACCATGCATCCCATAGAAATTCATGTTAGTTTCGTTCAAATATACTCCTATGCAATCAACATTCTTATCAAAGAACTAAATATGAGACTAATCTTCATGAGACAAAGCATGATTGACCCTGAATATGTGGGTAAGGCCAACACAATCCAAAGCCTTCATCTGGTGGGGCCCGCCATTGATTATCCATGCGACCAAAAACCATGCCAGTTCAATGACCCTCACCATTCTATTGGAAAGCTTTTGCCTCATTAAATGTGGACCCGTTCACATTGGACAGATAGGATCATCCTATTAGTCATCTAACTTAAGGCTATAGTTAATCCATGGAAGAGCCCCAGTATATGAATGGTCTTAATTACATCTAAATCCCTATAATTTCACATAAGAAGATACAGAGGCTATTGCCATGTCTCTTTGTAATTTGACTCCTGTGATTGTTCACCACATTTTAAAAAGGGTGGTGACTCTTCAACCGTACACTCATATAGTTGTAAGGCTGTCCAGACTGACCAAATCAGCAACCTGATGGCCGAAGGACCACAACCAAAACGATCAGCAACAATCTGATTTTTTCCATTGGCATTTGGTCCACTCACTACGTTTTACTCTTAACCATTCATTCGACAGCCATCCATCGAATGGTTAGGATTGCTTAATAAGTCTAAGATTAGACGACAATGTGGAAGGCGGCAGTACATAAATCCGGCATACCGGGAAGATAAGTCCCACCATTTTCAAAATGCAGGTGAAATATCAACGGACGTGAGGCAGCCCATAATCTCATAATTCGGCATTGGCAAAAGCGAAATGACCTGTATATCGGCCGAGCTCTTTGGTGAATTTCAAGGTCTGGAGAGCGAGGGTCGCGGGTGGGGGGAGAGGATAAGAGCGCGGACGCCGCCTGGGGGAGGTGCTGGTTGAGGCGGTGGAGCATGGGGATGAGGAAGGCGGCGGTCTTGCCGGAGCCGGTGCGGGCCATGGCGACGACATCGGAGCCGGAGAGATGAGGGGAAGGGTCTTCCGTTGGATAGGGTGGGGACACGGTAGCCCTTGCGCTTGATGCCACGGAAGACGTTAGAGCTGAGGCCCAGCGATTCGAAGCCGCCAGATTTCGCCTTCTTCTTCTGCTTCTCCCTCCTCTTGAGCTCCGCCTTCGAGCTCACGTGCAGTGCAACCATCTCTCTCCCTTCTCTCTCTCTGCCTGCAACGACGAGGAAGGAAGACAAAAACCCTAAAACCTCTCTGCTGGGGAAGACGAGGAGGAAGAAATAAGGAAGTGGATTGCGTACTGAGTAAACTCTGTGGGGTCCACCGTGATTTATGTATTTATCCACTCCTAAATCCATTTTACCAGATAATTTTATAGCTTGAGTCTAAAAATGAAGTATATTCAAACCTCAAATGGACCGACGCCATAGGAAACAGTGTGATTGAAGATCTACCGTTGAAAATTCTTGGCGGCCACAAAAGTTTGGATCAAGCTTGTATTATGTTTTCCCTTCATCCTTGTCTTTGTGATCTTATGAACAGGCGGATGAGAAATAAAACATCACTGTGGGGCCTAAAAAGGTTTCAACTGTGGTAGTCATTATTCCAACTGTTTCCTATGTATAGGCTACTTGATCTTCGGGTATGCTTAAATTTTGTTTCAACCCTTAAAATAACATAAAAAAAACGTATGGACAGGATAGATATACCAGACACATTCACGGGGCCCAACAGAGTTTACTCAGTACGATAAGAACATACCGGAGTAACTCAGTACGCAATCCGATTACAAGAAATAAAGGGAGAAATGCCGTCCCATTGGGAGTTCTATGATACTCGGATCCGAATGAACTTTGATACATAGGCACTAAAGAATTGTACACGTCACGTATATTTAAGGGAATTTCATGTAGAACTATCTAATTATTATATAATTTACATTCCAATGCCTTTGAAATAATAATAATAATAATAAAGGGTTTTCAAACGGCAACATATTACAGGCCTCCGTTGGAAATTTGAAATGGCTGGTTGGTGTGCGTATGAGCATTGGGTCTGTTGCTTGGTGGTCCCACTGTGATGTTTAATGTTTATATAAAATTCTTCCCAACCATCAAGTGCATAGTCTCCTATTAGCAACGGGACCAAAAAATCACTCTATTTGTGATTTAGGTGGACTACACCATTATAAAATTTGTACACGACAATGATCACCCTCCAAATATTTTCCTTGTATGACTCGCCTGAGTCAGAGATGAGATTAAATATTTGTTTCATCTCATGGTTAGAGTGAATTTCACTCTATTATTACAGTTGGCCCCATAAAAATCAAGAGTGAATATCTCTCTCCTAATTATTTTCTTTGGTATAGCCTACCTAAATCATATGTCATCTTATTTTTGGGATACAGGCCTACACTAGTATTACATGTCTAACGGTCCGAATAGATGTTTGCGTGCATTTCACTTCACCGTCATTTCCATGCATTTCATGGTCTTTCCGGCGATTCCGTGTTGATTCACGGTCATTTCCATGCATTTCACGGTCAATCTCGGTGATTCCGTGCTGATTTACGGTCATTTCCAACCATTTCACAGTCAATTCCCCTCACTTCACCGGTCCCAATACATTCTGCCCAAGCCAAGCCCAACCTAAGTTTTATCGGGTTGGTGTTTGTATGGCCCAACCCTAAGACCAAATCCAATACATCCTGCCCAAGCCCAACCCAAACCCAATGTCGGGTGGGTCATAGGTTGGTCGGGTTGAACCCGCCCAACTTTCGGCCCTAAAGTCATATATGGTACGTCAAGTAACTAATTTTGGGTTTCGAAGATGTTCTTGTTATATGAATAAAGAAATAAATGAAAAAAGGAATATTTTTTTCATATGCTTTATATATACATATTTATATAAAGACGTGTTAGAGAAAATGTAGGTAGAATAAAATTCTCCATGTAAAAAAATTTTAAAATTATAGATACGGTTATAGCCACGGTTAAAATCCGTAGCTGGTAATCAAAATATGGTTTTGGCTACGGTTATTATCCGTAGCCATAAATAACCGTAGCCTTTGTTTAAATAGGCGATGAATAGTGGATTCTACGATTCATCCCCAAATCCTACAGCAAGTTGTGATGGAATCGCGGAATCCGCGATTCATCGCTGTTTCAAACAAAACGCTACGGAATATTATAACCGTAGCTATTATTCCAGCCGTGGTAGTCTCTTTTTTTTTTTTTTGCTATGGAATTTTCGTTGATTTTGTGGGTCTCATCATGAGGTCTGTGTTATATCCCAAACCGTCCATCTATTTGGTGAGCTCATATTATGGCTTAAGACTAAAAATAGACAGATCTAACTATCAAGTGGACCACACTATAAAAGGCCAGTGAGGAATTGAACGTCTACCATTGAAACCCTTTTAGGGGTTACAGAAGTTTGGATCATTATGAAATTTGTTTTTCCTCTTCATCAAGGTATTTGTGACCTTATGAATAAATTGGATGGAAAATAAATGTTATGGTGGGCCCTACAAAATTTTAACGGTGAAAATCAATTTTCCCACTGCTCTTTGTGGTGTGGTCCAGTTGATCTCTGGATATGATTTTTTTTTTTTTTTGGATAATGCACCGAAATGATCTCCAAACATGGATGAACGTTGTGGATATAATAAATACATAACTGTGGGGCCCATGTAACGTTAATCACTTTTGAACTGTTCGTACAACGCAGAGTTCGAGGAGCATCAGTGCTCGTCTTCGAGCTAGCACCAGCCGATCCGCCTGAAGGTAAAAGCAAGGGGCATTTTCGACCTTTGGCAAGTCGTTCGTACAGCTGGGGCTTATTCTTGCAAGGGAAAATGAAGTGGGCTTCATCTCGTAAATGGGCCATGAATGGGTCGTACAGTCGTAAATTTCTCAAATTATTTTCCTTGGTATAACTCGCCTGAATCAGAAATGGGATTAAATATTTGTTTCATCTCATGGTTAGAGTGAATTTCACTCTATTATTACAGTTGGCCCCATAAAAATCAAGGGTGAATATCTCTCTCCTAATTATTTTCTTTGGTATAGCCTACCTAAATCATAAGTCATCCTATTTTTGGGATATAGGCCTACACTAGTATTACATGTCTAACGGTCCGAATAGATGTTACATAAACATCATAGTAGGCCCCACCAAAAACCAATGTCCCCTTACTCTCATTTAACCTCCGGGAGTGTAATAAGAAAAAAACTAATCGCATTGGAATGGGCTCTTAATTTTGACAGGGCCCACCATAGCGTTTATATAAGATCCACTTTGGCAATTAGATATTTAGTACCATATAAGGCCTAGTTTTGTGTTTATCGTGGATCACACTAGGAGAAATAATTGAGAGATGAAAGCTCACCCTTGATTTTTATGAGGCCCACTGGATTATTATATGAAATTCACTCCAATCATTAGATCCCACGCAAACATTTAGACCTATCTCCAAAAACTCATACCTATACATGATCCACATGGGGCACACTAATGGAAATAGTTTTGAGGCGAGCGTTACCATGTATGTTGTTTCCAATTATGTGGTCCACCTGAATTACAGATGGAACTAAGTTTTGGGCTCTTGATCTAACATGGGGTGACACACATGATGGTCAAGGAGATTTCACACATAAACATCACGATGGGCTCACCTGATCCACCCACCCATTCACTCTCAAGGAAGATAGTGGAATAATAATTATATCCCGCCTTACTTTTTCAAAAAAAAATACAAGAATTCTATATTAATTTAGTTATTATTATTATTATTTTAATAAATTCTATTAAATCAAATAAAACCCAATACAGGGTCCCTACTCACGACTCTTATAATACTATGATTATAGGTTCAAGTACCATTTGGGGGGGGGGGGGGGGGGGTGTGGGGTGTGTGAAAAAATAAAAATAAAATCAATTAAATTTTGCAGATCACTTTGGACATGTCACAATCTCAACCTTAGATTCATGGACAATTGTTTGTAGAAATAAGGACGGTTGGATTTTCTTCATTTCAATTGTCTGATAAATATCCACCAATCTGAAGTCAGATAATAAAATAAACTTATCTTTTTGTTCATGAGACATCTATAATGGGTACATATAGGAATGTTTAACTTAACTACTTGTATGCTAGGTATACAATTTTTAAGTGCTTATGTATCCTCCATCACACTCTCTCATAGTATCAAACTCTTTCCTGTTGAGGTTTGGGCCAATACATCCTTATATACTACTATAAATGGAACTTTAATGTTGAATTTGAAGGTGTCTTTCAATGATTCAAACTGTCTATAAGATAAGGCATTCTGCACGGTGGAATGATGGTAAACAAAAGGTTTCATTTGAATCATATCCGCCCTACTTGAGAGTTTGGGGTTTTTCCTTTGAACATGAGCAGTCACCGTAACCTTCTTATAATCAAAGGTTTGAAATAATCAATTTGAGAGTTTTTGGAGGCATCCCTCATATGCAAATCCTGTCAAAATACTATATTGTCAGATAGATACCACCTTTCAATTTTTCCATGCACCAAAATACTATATTGCTCTTTCAATATTGTCAGACAAACTACTCTCTCTCTCTCTCTCTCTCTCTCTCTCTCTCTCTCTCCTCTCTCTCTCTCTCTCTCTCCCATTCCGAAACGCCATTAAAGCTCCAGATACATCTGTGTTTTGTCGCTTATGGAAGGAGCGTCGTACAATCCTCGAACGGTCGAGGAGGTTTTCAAGGACTTCAAAGGCCAGAGGGCCGGCATGATCAAAGCTCTCACCTCCGGTTCGGGCATTCTCGATTCATTCTCCAGTTCCTCTATCTGTCTCTATCTTTGAATTTTGTTTTGTGTTTTGACGATTGGTTCTATTTCCGTTGTTTGCTTTTGTTGCAGACGTCGAGAGTTTTTATGGAATTTATATTGCTTGTCGATCTTTTCATGTTTGATTTTTTGTTTTAAAGTGACTGATTTTTTTTGTTCCTTCCGTAGAATAGCATTTGAACTTGTTTTTTACGGATGAGATGTCTGGTAATTGAATTCAGAGCAGCTCTTTTTGTTCATCTTCTTTCTTTCTTTTGTTGCGCAGCACGCCAACAACGCAGTGAGCCTAGATCCAATCTAAGGCCTCACCCACAAGCGATAGACAGGAAGAAATATAAACTAGAAATAGATCAAAGCAATCCAAAACAAACCACAAGATAAGATATACGTGGAAAAACCCCCAAACTAGGGTAAAAACCACGGATGCAAAATTCCACTATGAAGAGAAACGAAGATTACAAGGCAATATATTAACCTCTCCCTTGGAAGTACAGAGAAAATCCCTTGCCCACACCTTAGATAATTTCCTAATATTCACCTTAACCTAGAATAGCCCTAGGGACCCCAATTAATAGTTTTGGCAACTTCCCTTTCCGCATCCCAGTTGCGAAAGGACTTGCGACACGAAATCCACGAAACTCCTTTCGCATCCCAGTTGCGAAAGGACTTGCGACACGAAATCCGCGCAACCTCGACTGGCCGTGGGCGGCCCCAGATGTGGCTCCACTTCTCAACATCTTTCTCATTTTTTGTATCATTAAATTAAACATTTTCTTTAAAAATAGATTTTCCTTTTTTTAGACAGCAGCATCTATTTCCACTTGTTTTAGCAATGAATTCCATTACATATTTCAATTGCTTTTATTTCTTTCCTTTTTGGACTATTCAAATTTTTACTGTCCTTTTTTTGAAGAGAGTGAAACTGAATTTTTTATTAAATAATAGGGAAATTTTCAATCTATATTTGTATTCTTGTTTAGATTGTTGGGGTTAACTGAAAAAAAATTGGAAATATCAGATCTTTTGGCTCTATTTTTTTCTTTCCTTTTGATTTTCTTGATTTCCATCTCTGTATTGTTAGCCGAGCTATCTTTAGCAATAATAAATTTTATTGTCGCTGTCGTTATATGAGATTTAGCATTTTAAAGTAATTATTGCTGTAGCATAAATCGAAGATTCCAAAAGCGAGTGAAGTTATTTATTCTTCTTCATTTTGTCGTGATCTTGCATGGGATGGATTTCCACTTTTAGTAGACAGAACGTCCTAGGTTGTTTTTTGGTACACGAATGTTAAATTTCCGAAACTCCTCAACTGATGCTATTTTGCGATGCTCTAAGTCTTGTCGGTCTCTTTTTTTTAAATGATCATGGATTTAGACTAATGCATTCTTCCACTTTCAGTAGAGAGCACATCCTTCCTTGGTGTACTATAAAGGCCATTATGTCAAGGTAACAATGGCAACCGCTACACGTTACGGGATCGTAAAGGCCGTTACAGGAAAAAATAGCCCATAAAGGCCATTACAGCCCCCATAACGGCCCGTTACACCCCCTAGAAAGGCCGTAATGGCCCATAATGGTCCATTATAGGGCTGATATATGTTCTTCGTTTTATTTTTATTTTTTCAATTTAAGAAAAAGGCTATAATGACCGTTACGGGACCATAACGGCCATTACAAACTGTCTCGTAAAGGCAAAAATAATAGCCATTATGGTCATTGTTACCGTTATTGAATACCTTCCATCCTAGGCTGTTTTTTTGGTATGCAAATGTTAAATTTCCAAGTGGTCAATATTTGATCAGCATTCCGTGAGAACCAAACCAAGTTGGTCAATATTACCTTTTCCACATTGATATGTTAACCATTTCAACTCAGAACATCACTTCTACTCAATGTTTCCAGTATCAATGGTATCGACCCCATACTATTGATATCACTTGGGCCCGATACGAAACATGGGGAATCGTACCCCTGTATCGATGAAAATATCGTATGTATTGTTTGATATTTTTTCTGGTTATATTGCAAAATATTGCACTGCACCTTTATTAATATTCCCTAATATTGTCGATACACGTGATAAGTATTGACGATATCAAGGCAACGCTCCCCTTCCAAAAAAAAATCTTAAAAAAAATAAGAGAAAAAAAAATCAGCAAAACTCATTCTTTCCCCCTTTAAAAAATTTTTTTAAAAAAAAAATTTAAAGAATACCTTCTTGGCAAGATTTAGACAACTTTCTTTGAGTTGTTTAGAAAGAAATCAAGGTTTTGGTGGAAAATTTGTGATCGAAGAGTAGAAACAGGCCAGAACCCATTTTCATAAGATTTTTGTGATTTTGTTTGTCTTTACTTAATTCTTTTGCTTTAAAGTGGTATAAATAAGTTACTAAATCATGATCGTGCATGTTTTGCACACAAAATCATTGATTTGAAACTCCATTTTTCAAAAGTGGGGAAACCAAAACATTTCGTAGAAATTTTGAAAAGCTTTTAGTTCTAGCCATTTAAATTGTAAGTAGAGTCTCAAAAGTTAGTGGACGCTACTTGTAAGCTGTTCTATTGGTTAGATACTTTTTCTTGAAATTTTATTAAAAAAATATTTTTAATTAAAATAAGCTAAAAATAATTGAAGCATCATTTTTTTAAATGCTGATTTATTTTTGCTTCTTTTTGGTTTGTGGAAGTATTGTTTGTGTTTTGGTTCTTGTATTATATGATTTATGAATTACGTGAACTCATTTTGGATATTAAGTGCATCACGTTTGTCAGACCGCACCCGCACGTTTTTCTTATGTTTTCTAAGTTTGTAATCATGTCTCTTTTAACATCTTTTGAAGTTTAATTGAAAATTTCTATAATTTTTCCAATGTTTCCCTTAGACAATGGTACATTCCTTGATACATGCGATACCAATATGTTTCCGTATCCCAAGGGTGCGATACATGCATCGATACCAATACTGCAAGCATCACATCTGCCAAAGTTGTAATTTGTTAGCAATTAGCATAATGCATAAGAACCTTTGTAATCATAAAGAATACCTTAATTCCACCTAATGTTTTAAATATCGACAATATCAGCCAATATATCCCACGATATATCTTGTATCCCACCTATGCGATACGAAACGCACAGGTAGTGCCGATATATCCCACCTATTCGATCTAGTGAGTATTTTCAATTTTCGACCAATGTTTTTGTTGTAAATCACATTAAACAAGTGTCGAATGGTTACAAATCCATGATTCTTCATGTTTTCCATGAAAAATTATGGATTTAGAACTTCGATTTTGAGATTTGAGGTAGATGGGTCAAGTTGTGAAAATTTGAGAAAAAACAAAAATTTCAATTTCTCACAAACCTGTTGCAATTATTGTATCCAAACACAAAATTAAACATGTATGTAATCTAATATAGTGATTCTTGTTTTGCTTTTGAATGTATTGCTTGTGTTTCCATACATGTTTTCTTACGTTTATAATTTATATGAATAGACTTTGAATATACTTGTATGAGTTCAGTTGGAAAGCACATATATTAGGACCCCTACAAAGGAAACCCTATTATGTGCATTTTTTTGGGTAATGTTTTTATTTCTAAGTGTGTATTGATGTTTTTCAACAATCCCTAAAGTTTCATTGAAAAATTTGACCAATTTCCCAATGTTCCCATGTTTCCCAACAACAACGATACATTACGTGATACAACCGATATATCTCATGTGATAACTTATATTTATCCATATCCCAAGGGTGTGATACATTACGTGATAACGATATTTAAAACATTGAATTTCCACCCATCTCTTGAACCCCCAATTGATGACATGAAGTCCAGTTGCATGAATCTTCTACTTCAAGTGCCTCTCTTGCTTTCAGATCCTCTGGTTATTATTTTCTTAAGGTCGTAAAGTGTATGGCTTCGTCTTTCAAAAAAAGGCTTTTGTTCTACTTTTTGTTGTTCCCCGGTGTTGTCAGCTTCATGCCACTGCTAAAAGTGAGAATCTGTGTAGCACAATGCATAAGAACCTTTGTATCACAATAATAAATTAATTTTACCTATCTCTTGAACTCCCCAGTTGATGATGTGAAGTCTAGTTGCGTGGATTTTCTTATTCAAGTGCCTTTCTTGCTTTTGAATCTTGTAGTTATTTGTTGCTTAAGGTCCTGAAGCATATGGCTTCTATTCTACTTTTGGTTGCTCCCTAGTGTCATCAGCTTCAACTTAAGATGAAATAGCTTATAAAAAATAGCTTATCATAAATGATTACTTAAAAAACTAAGAGACAGTAATAGTTGCTTTGGAGAGATAGATCCCATGGTGTTGTAGTTGATAATGACAATGGATATTAATGTTATTAACAACATTGTGGTCGAAAGTAACTAGAACCCACAAATAATGATAATACCATTGTAATGATACTATGGTTGTAAATGACAACTTCATAAAAGAAAATATAATTGTTGGCTCAGATGAGTCGAACTCTAACGTCAAAGATTGATTTACAAGTTGAATTTAAGGATTTTGAGTGTTGCTAGCCATTCAATTTGTATCAATAGGCTAGTCATGAACAGTGTTTAAGTTGTCGATATCGTTACAAGTTTCGCTGGCCAGGGATAAAGATATAATATCGTTATCGCCGATAACCGGAAATTCGGAGAAAAATACGAAAACATGGAGATAACGGTGAAATTTTTTAATGAAACTTCAGGACATGCCTAAATACACATATTTGCATATTTAGAAATTGAAAATTTGAAGAAAAAAAATGCATTAAATAATAAATTTTCATTTAATGGGGCCCAAAAAAGCATACATTTTCATAAGAAATTACTCTAATAATAACTAAAATAAATTTATCTTAAGTTTCAAGTTGACCACACCATATGAAACAGTGGTAATAATAATTTCCACCATTGAAATCTTCATAGGGCCCAGTGATGTTTATTTGTCATCCAAACTGTTCATATGATCACAGGGACATGGTTGAATAAAAAATGGAAATATCAGGTTGATACAAAACTTTTGCGGCCCCCAAGAATTTTTCAATGGTAGACATTTAATTCACACAGTTTCATGTGGTGTGGTCCACCCAAGCTTTGGATATGCTTCATTTTTTGGCTTGTGCCTTAAAATCATCTAATAAAATGGATGGACTGAGTGGATCAAATACACAATTACTATGGGCCCACATTTTACTCAGTATGCAATTCACTTCGTTCCGGCGCAGTCCGGAAGCGGATTGGCTGGTGTACCTCATACCAGCTATTGACGTCAGCTAGTTATATGGGTTTGATCATGAGGTGTGTGTTATATCCAAACCGTTAATCCATTTGAAGAGCTCGCCTTAAGCCTTTAGACGAAAAATAAGACAGATATAACTATCAAGTGGACCACACTGCAAAAACGATTAGGGGATTGAACGTCTACCATTGAAACCCTTTTTGAGGTCACAGAAGTTTTGGATCAATATGAAAATTGCTTTTCCTCTTCATTCAGATATTTATGTTTTTACGAACAGATTGGATGCAAAATAAACGTTATGGTGGGCCCTGCAAATTGTTTAGCGATGAAAATCATTATCTCTGCTGCTATTTATGGTGCGGTCCATATAATCTTTGGATATGATTCATTTTTTGGATAATGCTCTAAAATGAACTCTAAAAACAGATGAACGGTGTAGATATAATAAGTACATCAATGTGGGGCCAACGTAACTTTGATCTCCTTTGAACCGTTCGTACAACTCGGAGCTCGAGGAGTGTCAGTGCTCGTCTTCGCACGACACGTACCTACAGCAGCTATATAGTTGGTGTGAGGTACAGCAGCCAATCCGCTTCTGATGGATGCCTAACTGTGGGACCCATTATGAAGTATGTACCTTACATCTGCACCGTCCATCATATATGAAGGCTTATTTTAGTGTGTGTGATCCAAAAAATGAACCAGATTCAAATCTTCAATGGACCACACCACAGGAAACTTTGTGAATTGAACGCATATCATTAAAAACTTCTTGGTGACCACAGAAATTTTGAATCAAGCTGATATTTATTTTAACCCTTCATCCATGCCTTTTTATATTTACAAAAAGGTTCGATGACAAATAAACATCACTGTGGGGCCTAAGAAGGTTTCAACGGTGAAAATCATTATTCTTATTGTTTCTTGTGGTGTGGTCCACTGGAGCTGTGGATATGCTTTAATTTTGAGATTTACCCCTAAAATGAACTAGAAAAATGAATGGACAGTGTGGACAAATCACATACATTCATGGTGGGCCCAGAAAGTTTACTCAATACGCTGAAGTGCACCATGCGTCTATTTGCTTCCACTGAAGCATAAAAGAAAAAAGAAAAAAAAGAAAAGAAAAAAAAAAGGGTTTCGTCTGCGAAGAGGGTTTTTCGGCGAAAAGGGGCGATTTTCGACGAGGGTTTCAAACAATCTCCCAAATATCTAATTTTTCGCCAAAATCTCTAATTTTTCGCCGAAATCATGTATCTGTGAGTCACACGAGACGAGCGATGTCGATTACTGCCCATGAGAATCTTTGCTTCCAAGTTCCGATCAACCATCAACCAGGTATTACCGAAATCAAAGGTTTTTTTTTCTATTTTTTTCGCTTTTTACCTATTTTGTCAGAAAAAATCAAAGATTATCGAAGATATCGCCGATAATCCAGAGAGAAACGAAAAATGAGGGTTTCGGTGTCGCTAGTCTAGCGACACCGATATTATCAGCGATATTATCGACATTTCGTCGACAATGCGAACACTAGGTACAGTCACACTCTAGGGATTAACTACTCTGAGACCTCTCCTGTGTCCAAGCTTTATTTTATATTTGTGGTGATCTCTATTGATGTATCTTTAGACTAGCCTCTATACCAACTTGATGTGAAGAATGCCTTTCTTCATGGGGATCTGCTTGAAGATTGTATATGGAGCAACAACTTGGCTTTGTTGCTTAGGGGGAGTTGAATAAAGTTCATCTAAAGAAGTCAGTTTGTGGATTAAAAAAAGTCTCCTCATGCTTGGTTTGACAAATTCAATAAGTCAGTGATTTAGTTTGAGATGAAATGTAGTCAGGCAGATCATTCAGTTTTTGTTCGACAGAGTAAGACATGTAATGTCATGTTAGTTGTATATGTGGATGATATCATTGTCATTGGTAGTGATAGTTCAAATATTTCTAAGTTAAATAAGTTCTTGCAACAACACTTTTGCACAATGGATTTATGTTGCCTTCGATACTTTCTGGATATTGAGGTAGCAAAGTTGAAGGTAGGAATTAACTTGTCGCAACATAAGTATGTGATGATTTTATTAGAAGAGACAAGTCTGTTGGGGGCTAAGCCAGTTAAAACTCATGGATACTAATTCAAAGTTGAGTATAAATCAAGGTGAACTATTTGATGATCCAAGGAGATGTCACCAAAAGGTTGGCAAATTGATCTATTTAATAATTACATAACCAAACATCACTTATCCAGTCAATGTAGTTAGTCGGTTCATGCAGGCTCCTCGCATGTCTAATATGGAGGTTGTGCTTTGCATACTTAGATATTTAAACGGATCTCCTAGCAATGAAATTCTTTGCAAACGAAATGGACATCTTAGATGTAACGTGTAACATTCTGGATTTTTTGCCAACCTGGAATTAGACGTATTTAGGCGATGGGACAATCCTAACTCCTGTTTAACTTCTCAAACACTCAATTCAAGGGTCTTAAGTCCCTTCTTCAAACCATTCTCTTGAAAACCTCACATTTTCTTTATAAATCTCACATTTCATTACCTCGTCCTTCAAAACTTTCTAAGTGCTTTCATATTAGACACAAATCTTAAAGTTTAGATGATATTGATCAATACTTAACCTAAAAATTACTATGAATAGTAAATAAATAAATAAAATAGGTTTTTAACCATTAACCATTTGGAATCTCATGAAATAAGTAGGCTACATGGATAGATCAACTTCTCCTACCCCAAAAACATATATTGCATGTCGAATAACTCATCCCGATTTGTAAAATACATCCATTTTACATATCGGACGAAAAATCACCCCAAAAGGTCAGTGACCGGTGAGGGCATCGCCCGGTTGGCGAGGCCTCGCCAAAAGACGGGCCTGGCAGGGCCGCAGCGGGTTAATGGCTCGTTTTCGCCCACTTTTTCTACTATTTTAGTCCGACTTTGAAAAGTCATATCTCCTTCGTTATAACTCCGATTTAAGTGATTCAAAAACCAAATTAAAGCTTAATAAGTCTAGTTTCATATAAAAATAAGTAAAAAATATAATAAAATAATAAATATAGTTAAATATAGTCGTGGTGACAACTGTCCGAAAGTCATTGGTTTGGACAGCTGCCGCTTCTGGAATTTTTAGAATGTTTCTACAACACTAAACCTAATGAAATTTGGTGGAGATAAAGTAGACTTGATGATGAACTACTAGAAAATAATTAAAATAATAGACCAACTAGAAATGTCAGAAAGAGGTGTAGAACTTCCCTAGGACCGTATTCTGTCATAATTAGGGCGGAATTTGGTTAAGTACTAAACTAAACAATCAGTAGAATTCGCTCGAATCACTTTAAATACGATCTGCAAGACCTAAAACTTATAAAATCATCGATGCTATAGTACCCTATAATCTAAGATCAATCTCATTACTCGGCTGCTCTCGGGAGCCTCTCAAAACTCCGTATCAGATCTGGACCGCACGTCGGAAGTCCGATTAACACGAAGTTAAAGAATTAGGACCGCCTTGCTGGGTTTGACAACCATCTCAAAAATCAAATCCAGATAGTGTCCCAGTGTAATTCGCTTGAGTCCGGAGCGAGGAGTGTGAAAACACTTGAATTTCTTTACAAATAAATATCTCAAATAGTAATCTGGCACCTCTCGCTTGCGGATAAGTTTTAAGCAACCAAACCATTAGAATCAGATCAAATTACACCCTCGGATTAGGAGAAATTTCATACACATATCCATGTACTCAGAATCTCCGATCGAGATCTGCTGACCGTTGAACTGAAACTGGTCCGCCACGCGTGATCTGAAAACCCTACTGAAACGAAAACTTAGTTATACCTAGATCCAGTGTTAGTGAGCTTAAGTCCGGAATACGGAAGCTTAGCAAACCTATCGGATTCGTTACGATTCTACGACAAAAGGTGCGGACTTTAGGTGTATAGGTTATGGTTTTCAACGCTTTCAATGTCAGATAATGATAGATTCATGATCTGTATGTCATTGCACATGTACAAAGTGCTGTCTGTTTTCCGTTTCGATTAAAGATGAAAAATATGGAATTCTACATACTCTAGGTATTTGTAGAAAGTACCGTATATGTACAAATTTTGGAGATGTATTTGCCATGATTATTTGCTGTATGAATATATTATACATGGATAAAATACTTGCTTGGCGAAATGATAGCCCTAATACATGTTTTGCTAACATACACTATGTATGTTGTAATAGTGTATTCTAAGTGTTTGTGAAAATGACTGAATGAGTATAGAACTCTCATTCGTGCTCGCCATGACTAATTGTCATAGATATACGATTATTGTATTGGCAATACCCCTTTGATGAAAGGATTTGCCCTGAATCACGCCATTGCCACTATACGATATATATGTTGAAATGTGTAGCCCAAGTGTTTGTGAAAATGTTCAAATGAATATGGAACTTGGATTCCTACTTTCCATGACTATCCGTCATGGGTGTACGCGTGTTATAATTGGGGCAACTCCCTAGTGAAAGGATTTGGCCTAATGCCTATGTGATCAACATATGTCATGTATGTTGATATATGTATTTTAAAGTGTTTGTTGAAATGTCTGAATGAGTAGTTGTTAGTAAATTGTAATGTTTAAGGGTGTTGAGATATGATTCTCAACTTCTTTAACTATGCGTATGATTTCTTTAGATATCTGTGTGATTAGGAATTGAATATGTACAAACTCATACTTATGTTGTACTTCATAACATGCTCAATTGATTGTATGATTTTATCTATGTAATGCATATGTTTAAATTCATGTTTACGTTGTATGATCCATTATGGGTGATGGGGGAATGGAGCAACGAGTGCGTGCAACAGCCCTGACAGCCCTAAAAGGATAATAGCAGACTTTGATTGTATGATTTGAATTTTGATCCATTACTACTTTAAATATCTGAAATTGAATGTGATTGGGGCTATTGTATAGTCCAGGCAGTCGGTAACGGGATCGAATTCGTGGCTGAGTTTCAGTTGCCACGTGAGATGTGTTCGACGAACCCGAGTCGTACTTCGGTTGCCGATAGTGGTTGGCTACACGAAGTACTTATGCGCTTCATATCGTTCAACTTGATGTGCGCTCGAGCTAGCCGAGCTCGTCAGGCAACCCGATCTGTCTTATGTATGTTCACCATGTTTGGACGCTACTGCTTGAACCTAGGGTACCAAACTTACCAGTGAAATCCCTTTTAACCATGGTACCTCGATCCGCTAAAAATCATGAGCCGGACATTGTGGTATGGGACACCGTAGTCGAGCCGTCGGCCCACGCTGGGGCCACGTGCCTCCCCATAGTGACCAGTGAGCAACCAGACTGGTGAGCCGATTATGGTGGTATGGGACACTATATTCGTGATGTCGGCCTACATTGATAAGGTGATGGGAGAGTGGTGCAACGAATGCAAGCAACATCCCTAGTAGCCATTTGTAGTGACCTCGAGCATACTCTAGAATCACGGTGAGCCTTAGAGTTTTGCCGCGGTGTATGGAATATGAACTAGGTCTATTTCTGTACAGTGATGAATCGTTAAAGAGGTGATGGGGGAGTGGTGTAACCTTTGTGCGTAACAGTCTTGACAGCCTTTGCAGTGACCTAGAAAACACACCATCGTCTGAGATTAACTAGGACTGACGACCCTACGATGGATCATGTTTGGGAATGATACAAGGGAAATACCTTAGTTTCCCAATCCTGCTGTTGAAATGAACTAATAAATACTCGGTAATCATACTCATCATGCATTGCATGTGCCTGGAAGATGTGGAGCACTGAGGGATGAAAGCATGCCGTGAACGTAAGATGGTGTCGCACGAGGGAGGGTGTGGTGAGGGCATACATCATGACTGCATTCATACTTGCATTAATAAGAGTAGTTAGGAGTGTTTGATTTTACTGTTTTATCATTACTGCTTGACTGAATTGATAACATGTTAACCTATGCTTTACTGTTCCACTGAGTTGATCACTCACTCCCATGTTACGGGATGGTGTTGTACACACAAACCAGATTTATTGAGTTTCAGGTGATGGCGATGCTTATGAAGCAGAGCCGGACTACTACTATGATGTTGAGGAGTTCTCCTACATGTAACTCTCTGACAAGTCTATGAAGACTTGGTATTGTATTAACGGGGCTATAGTACTTGGGATAGAAAACATTACACTTACTCACATGTGGTATATTTTAGAACTGTACTTGTAATTATTTAACCTGGTAACATTATCACACTCTGGAGACCCACCACTGTTTTTATATTGTATATATATCTATCACAGTCTTTCGCTTGCAAATTTAACTGCCTCTGGAGTATGATATGTTGTTTTGGCTTAATCTCACTCATGTTCAATGCACTAATATCGACAACATTTAATCATCATTATCTATGTTGCATAAGTGATGTTCTGGAACTCGAGAGTTGAGTTACTACTCGACCCTCGATTTTCAGGGTGTTACATAACGACTCAAAAAATTCCGTACAAAGACTCGGGTACCACCTCAGGCAGAAATCACTCAGGACCGAATCCTTTAGAAATTAGATAAAATTAACTACGTGCTAAACTAGATTAGCTATGAAATTCTTTTGAACCACTTTAAATATGAACTGTAAGACCCAAAATTTGCAGAATCATTAACGCTACATTACCCTGAAATCTAGGATCAATCTCATTACCCAGTTGCTCTCGGGAGCACATTGAAACTTCGTATTGGACCTGAACCATATGTCGAAAGTCCGATGACCATGAGACTAAACGCTTAGGATCGCCTTGCTGGGCTTGACAACCATCCTAGAAATCAAATCCATATAGTATCTAGAAACGAACAACCTGAGCCCAGAGCGAAGTGTGTGAGAAACGTGAATATATTTAGAAATGAAATCTGAATTTAAGTAATCTGAGTCGTGTCGCTTGCTGGCCAAATATAAGGATTCAGACCGTCAGAATCTGACCCAAATACACCCTCGAATCAGAAAAAATTTCATACAAAGGTCAGTGTACTTGTGGCCCTAATCGGTGATCGTGGACCGTTGAACTGAAACTAGTCCGCCACAGGTGATCTGTAAACCTGATCGGACCGAAAACTCAGCTTGACCTAGATCCAATATAAGGGAGCTTAAGTCAGACCTTAGGTTCAAGGGGGGGCTCCGGAAGTACTCCATTGAGCTGAAACAGACGCTCTTTGGACATAACCTAAGTATACCATGGCCCCGGGGTCATTCCCATCAGTTCTGGGCCTATATAAGGACCTTAAACCCTCTCCCTCTCACTTCACATGAATTTTCTAAATACTAAGAAAGAGAAGAAAGAAAAGAGAGAGAAAGAGAGAGAGAGAAGTGGGGATTCTTCCTGGGATTTGATCCCGTCGTTTCACGCATTTAGCTACCCTACCTGCATCGTTATTCTGGTGATTTCGACGTTACACTTAGGTAAGGAAACCTAACCCTAATTTGGCTTAGGGTTTCTGATAGTGCTAATTATGAAATGGCTAACCTAACTCATGCTATAGGTTACAAATCTGCCATTGACAAAGACTTAACGTCTAAAATGACTCTATTACGCGTTTATCGGCGTAAGGTGCGGACTATAGACTAATAGGTTATGGTTTTCAAAGTTTTCAATGTTGGTTAATGATAGATTCTTGACGTGGATGCTATTTCACATGCAAAATGCGATGTCTGTTTTGCGTTTTAGTTATATACGAACTATGTGGAGTTTAGCGTATTCTTTGTATTTGTAGAAAGTACCGTATACGTATGAAATTTGAAAGCGTGTTTGCCATGATTAATTGCCGTGTATATATATTAGTTATGCGTGTAACAACTCCTCGGCAAAAGGATTCGCCCTAATACATGTTTTGGCCAACATACTTTATGTATGTTAATACGTGTAGTCTAAGTGTTTGTAAAAATGCTTGTATAAGTAAGTAGTTAGTAAATAGTGCTTTGGGTGGGTGTTGAGATAGGATTCTCAACTACCTTAGGGATGTGTATGATTTCGTCCATGCAAGTTGTTTAGTTTCTTCACTTTACTTGTGAAAGGCATGTGTATGAATTCTTGTTTATGTTACACCTTATAACATGCTCGATAGTATGATTGGATTACTTGGTTACTCCTGTTCTGACTACTTCACATGCTTATTGGTTAAGGTTGAATGTGTATGGGGCTATGCTATGGTCCAGGCAATCGGTAACACGCTTTGAGTTTGTGGCTAAGATTCATTCGCCACGTAGGACGTGTTTGACGAACCCGAGCCGTATTAAAGTTGTTGGCAGTGGTTAGGCCACACGGAGTGTTTACACACTTCATGTCGATCAACTTCAAGTGCGCTCGTAATAGTCTAGCTCGTCAAGTAACCCGATTGACCCGATGTATGTTCACCATGTATGGACGCTACTACTTGAACCTAAGGTACCAAACTCACCAGTGAAAACCTCGTTAACCTTGGTACCTCGATCCACTAAGACTCATGAGCCGGACATGGTGGTATGAGACACTGTGGTCGAGCTGTCGGCCTCCGCCGGGGCGACGAGTCCACCCGTAGTGACCAGTGAGCAACACTGCCTCGTGAGCCGAATACGGTGGTATGGGACACTGTATTCGAACTGTCAACCTACACTGATAAGGTGACGAGCCCTTTGTAGTGACCTCGAGCATACTCTGAGCCTGCGTTGAAGCGACGAGACTTTCCGTAGCAAATAGAGTATAAACTAGGCCTACACTGCATCGAGGTGACGAGCCCTTTGTGGTGACCTAGAACCGCAACATCGTATGAGATTTACTAGGACTGACGACCCTAGAATGGATCATTGTTTGAGAAATGATACAAGGGAGGTACCTTAGTTCCCAATCCTACTGTATGAAAAGGACTAATAAAAACTTGGTAATCACGCTTATAACATCGCACTGCATGTGCCCCGGGTTGAAGAGCACAGAGGAAAGAAAGCATGCCGCAACCGTAAGATGGTGTCGCACGAGGGAGTGTAGGCAAGGGCATGCATCATGAATACATTTCATCCTTGCATTAATAAGAGTATCTAGGAATGTCTGATATGTCTGCTTTATCATTACTGCTTGACTGAGTTGATAACATGTTAACCTTTGCTTTATGATTCCACTGAGTTGATCACTCACTCCCACGTTCTGGGACGGTGTTCTGAACACCCACCAGACTCTGTCTTAGATGCAGATGACGATGCGACTCTGGAGGCGGAGCCGGATTACGATGGCGATCAGGATGCATTCTCGTATATGCAGTTCTCTGGCGGTTTCGTTTAGGCCGTCCTGATCAACGGAGCTACAGGGCTTATCATTGTAGTCGAACTATTTTTGACATTTTGACTTTTGAACTATTACATGTATATAGTGACTCAGTGATGTGTTCATACTCTGGAGACCGATAGTGATCTTTTTGGCTCATATACGTTTATATACATCTTTCAGTCTTCCGCTTGCGTTGTATAAACTGATATGGAGTATGAATTACTGTTTTGGTATAATCCCACTCATGATTAATGCACTAACACAAACAACATTTAATCATACACATATATGTTGCATACGTGATGTTTTGGAACTCGGGAGTTGAGTTGCTACTCGACCCCCGATTTTCAGGGCGTTACATTAGAGTAGAAAGGTTTTCTAATACAAACTGGGTTGGCTCTCCTTCTGACATGTGATCGACCACATGTTATCCTACATACATAGGAGGAAATCTAGTTACATGGAAAACAGAAAACAAATGTTGGCACTTGGCGTAGAAGTAGACAGGGTCGTGGTCCATGCAAAATGCAACCTTATTTAGCTGAAGACATTCATATGCAAGCTCAGGTTTGTGGCGGACGCTCCTATGAGATTGTACTATGATAATTAAGCAGCATCTCACATGAAATCTAGTTACATGGAAAATAGAAAGCAAAATGTTGGCACTTGATTTGGTGTAGAAGTAGACAGGGTCGTGGCCCATGCAAAATGTTGGCACTTGATTTGGCGTAGAAGTAGACAGGGTCGTGGCCCATGCAAAACGCAACCTTATTTAGCTGAAGACATTAATATGCAAGCTCAGGTTTGTGGCAGATGCTCCTATGAGATTGTACTATGATAATTAAGCAGCATCTCACATCGCTAATAATATAATCTATCATTAAAGAACGAAGCACGTTGAAGTTGACTGTCACTTCATTAGGGAGAAGGTTGCTAACAAGGAAATATGAACGCCATTTGTCAAGTCCCGAGATCAAGTTGTAGAAATGTTGACAAAGGCTTTAAGTACGGCTCATTTGAATAAATTCTTTGTCAAGCTGGGCATCATGATATATATGCTCTTGCTTGAGGGGGAGTGTTGATGCATTATGACCGCACGTGTGGCCACCCTTGCCAGACATGTGGTCCCACGGTCATTCATGTGGTCCTCATATGTTTGGGTTTATGTTGAGCTTTTGTCATATGTTTGAACTATAGTCTTTTAGCCCATTAGTCATTGGTTTATTTTATCTTATAGTAAGAAAGGTATAATTGTAATTTTCTTATACTGAGATTTGAGTGATTGCCCTAGTTATAATAAAAGAGATGGGGGGGTGTGTAGAGCATTCTAAGGGCCTGTTTGGATGCCTGTAACTTTTTTAAGTTGTAAGTAAGTTACATGTAACTTAGTTACAGGTGTATCTAAGTTACAGGTAATCCTGTTTGGATGTAAGTTGTAACTTAGTTACAGGTAACTTTGTTTTTGTGTTTGGATAACCTGTAACTTTGCAGGTGCGATTCTTCCCAAGGTTTTGCATTTCAAAAATTCCAACCGTTACCTGTAACTAAGTTACAGGTAACTTGAAAAACGACTTTTTCTCCTGTAAGATTTTCAGCCCTTTCTCCTGTAACTTAGTTACAGGTTGAGAGAAAGTCACCTGTGACTTTTCTCCCCCAAACACCAACTGTAACTAAGTCACCTGTAACTTACTTACATTTTAGAGAAGTTACAGGCATCCAAACGACCCCTAAGCTCTCTCCTCCTTTTCCTCTCACTTCTCTTCTTCTTCTTCTTCTTCTTCTTCTTTTTGTTTTTGTTTTTGTTTTTGCTTTTTTTCCCCTTCTTTTCTCGATCATTTACTACAAGGCGCAACTTGACCATTGTGAGAGAATAATTCGGAATGCATGTAACAGCTCGAAGAACTCCGGCAACAGGTCCACCAATACGGTGTGAACAGGCCAGGTCTTAAGAGTACCCGTACCTAGCATTAGCTTTACTTCTGGTGCACCACCTGTCCATTTTGAGATATCTTGGTAGGGACATGTCGAAGATTGAAAGCAATCATTTAACACTTCTTGTAGAACAACTGTGAAGTAGCCCTCAAATTTCATTTCCTGGCTCGGGAGAAGGTGTTTTACTGGTTAGTCAGGGGTCCCTCGATATTAGATGTGTCTGAACCTCAAATCTGGCCCTTTTATGGAAACAGGGTGGAAAATGGGGAATCGAGTGTTCTTTATTGAGGTCTATTTTAGTAGTAAAGTAGGGCTGGATGACAGCAGTTGGGATTTAAGATTTGCTTATACCAGGTGGGTTTCTCTTTTTTGTCATGCTATTGATGGGCTCGCTTATGCTTTAACCATCTGCATTTCAGAGTAGGCAAGGGACGCACGATCAGATTTTGGGAGGATTGATGGTGCTTCACGGTTCCTCTGGCGGATCTCTTTGAAGATCTTTATTCTGGTGCCTGATTAGAAAGCTGAATCTATGTCCTGTTTCTTTCAGATCCTCTGTTGCAAGGCCATACAGAGCTCCTTTTTCCACAGGCACCTAAAAGAGGATGAGATTGAAAACTTGATAAAGCTGTTGGCCATCTTGCAAGAGGTGTATAATCCAAGGGAAGGGAATGACAGGAGAGTATTGAGTTTGGAGGCAAATGATGCACTTTCAGTTAGCCCTTTAGCTTGCTCCTTGGCGCTTGTCCGAGGTATTGTTCCTGGGTGTTTTCGAAAGTTTGGCTTTCTGGGATTCCTCTTAAAATTAGAGCATTTGCATGGTTGGCTTGTCCTGAGAAAATCTCACTATTGACAATCATAAATGTTGAGGTATGATTCTTGTCAATCGCTGTTACATGTGCCTCTGGCACAAAGTCCGTTAACCATATCCTCTTGCACTGTAATTTTTCTAGAGAGGTTTGGGCTGGAATTTTCTTGTAGTATTGGGATCATTCGGACAATCCCCAGCTTTTTGAGGGATTGTCGATGAATGGACAGTTAATAGCATTGGGGTTCAAGCCACAGGTTGTGGAACATTGTCCTATGTGTAGTTTTGTGGTCAATATCGCTGGAATTTAATAGCAGAGTTTTGATGAAAAATTTACTTCACCTGTGATCGTGCTCGGGAAGATATTCGGAATGCTTGTAGTGTCGGCTGGAGTCCTAGTTCAAGGGTGTCTCATTTCTTCGTTTCGAATCTGGCTGGGAAGATGTTTGATGCAGTAGCATGCGCGCCTCCTCTAATTCTGTCTCGTGGAATTTGCCTCCTGAGGGTATGCCCAAAATCAATTTTCATCATTGCTCTTGGGTAAATCCTGGCCGGCGTTGGTGGCATTATCTGGGACTCTAGGGGAAAGTCATCACCAATTTTCAAGGCCCATTGAAATCCAGAGACTCAAAGCATGCTGAACCCTCAGCTCTTTGGCAAGTGGGCAAAATTGCTGTGGATTCTGTCAATGGCACGATGTCATCGAAGATGACTCGAAGAATGCGAGTGTGGGCCAGCGGTGGCCCTTCTTTCTGCGGAGAATGGTGGACATTATGAAAGAAATTAGGGATGTGTGCAATTGCCACGACTTCTCATCCATGTCCTTCAGGAGGCAGATTCGGAAGCGGAAAACCTTGCAAAGGGACATCTAGGAGGTTCTTTCGATCATCAAGCATTAATTAATTCATGTAGACCTGAATGGACCTGATGACCACCCCCAATCACCTCCTTAAAAAAACCATCCCCAAACATGTAGAAAATATTGCATCTTATGGCCTCAGCCACTACATTCTGAAGAAGCAAATGGTCCACCAATTCCTCTTCACATGTTTTAAATCGGTGTTTTGGGTATTTTATCATCTCCTCATTAAGCCACTTGAAGGTTTTAAATTGGTGTATCGGGTATCATATCATTCATCAATGATATGGGGCCCGTATCGCCCTGCATCAGGGCTGTTTTGGGTCAATACAGCTCTATCATTCACCGGCGACACAGATGCTTGTTGGTGGGCAATAGCTACCTGTTTGAATGATACTTAAAACCTTGAGTTGGTTACCCAAAGACTACCTTATCATGCTTTTTGCTCACTATGAAGGAATTCTTTCTTCAAAATCTCCCACCCTGCTTATCTTAGATGGCAAGCCATGAACGCACACATAACCCTTATACCAATGCCCACCAAACTGCATGCGTGTGCCATCCAATACATTCATCAGATGTGCCCACCAAGATCAAGGTGAAAAATAAAAATAAAAAACTGGCCATTCCGGAAGTCAACCGGGCCACACCAAGTGAATTTAGAGGTAGCAAGATGTTAACTGTTACCTCTGGTATGGTTCACTTGAGTGTCTGAACAGCCTTATTTTGGGCTCCACAGTGAACTTGAGGCTGCTTCCAAACTTGAGGTGGTATTCCTGATGGATGGAATGGTCATCATGCACACATCATGGTAGACCCCACAGGTCGATGCTAACATGTATTTGAGTGTGCACATATGGGGGGACTGGTGTGGGTGCATGTGTGCGCGTGGGCACTTGTGGATGGATGTGTGGTTTTGTGCATGTGGAAGGTTTAGTTATCTTGGTGCAAGTATTGGAAAATAACCAAAAAAACAAAAAAAACAAAAAAAAACTGCCTATTGCGTAGCTAGTCACTCAAGTGCTCACATTTCTCTAATAGTGGTTGCGAGATTGAATCTGGTCCATTTGGTTTTTTGCTTTAAATTAAAAAGAGGTCTGACAAGGTAAGTGATTTAGCCCAAGTCAGAGAGAGTTGCGTCAAGTCGACTAAGGTAGTAGGTAAACTTGACAAGTTTCCCTATGACTCAGCTGAGTCACTTGCAGATTCAAGATTTCTGCAGACTTCGCTCAAAATCTCACCGGCTCGAGTTGACTAAATCAAGTTTCGAGTCTGGGTCTGCAAGTTTCAGAATTATGGCTTGGAATGGCTTTTTATCTAATAACTGAACTCGAAGCTTGGATCTGAAGACGCTTTCTATACCCCAAATCGGTCTGGTTGTTGACCCAGTCGGTTATTCCCCATCATTGTTCGGTGAAACACTGGCTTTGAACAGTGCTAAGGGCTTGTTTGGATACACTGGCCCAAAAGGGGGTTTCCAGAGTAGGGGTTTTCAAGCCTGCTTTTTTTTTGTTTCCTTCTTGGTTGACTCAACAAGTTTTCATTGAGTTGGATCTTAATGCCTATTTTGTTGAGCCTGATGGCGAGATGGGAGTTTGTGAAGTGTATGCAAATGTGCAAAGTGCATCCAAATGCACATAAAAAAATCCTGGTCTGGCTCGAAAGGAGGTTCACACCTCAATTGGCCCATTGGAAAGACGTCCAAATTACCTAAAAGGTCCCTTCAGCAAAATATCCTCCGAAATTGGAACCTTAATTGCTAAGGACACACATTCAAATTACCTAAAAGCCTGTTTGGTTTTCCAATTATAGCGGTAAATGTTTGTAAATTGGGTAAATGATTATTACTCTTGTAATTGTATAGTGACATCACTTTCATTGGACTGCAATGATGATTTTGTTACATTGTTTCACTCAGAAATCATTGTAGAAATGGTAGTTTTATAGTGTGAAAATGTAAATGATTACAATCTACTTTACAATTGTATTTGACTCTTGATTTATTACTCATAATTCCTGTTTAAGCGAACAACTCGTAATGATAATGATTGCTCATTGATTGCTCATTGACTTTGCATTTCATAAGAAATTGGAAAACCAAATAGGTCCTAAATGACTTTGTCTCTTATTTAGATCCCTTCCCTTATCCTCACATTATATATAGTAGAGATGAAACCTCTTGTGGTACTGAAAATATGAGGGAATCAGACTTCCAAGAACACATTTCCATATCAGACAAAGGAAAATTCAAATAAAGTAAATAAATAAATAAAAAGCAGCAGCTTTCGAGCTAATTTTTATATAGAATAATTACACCTGTTTTCAACTTCTAAGATGTCTGTGTTCTATTAGGAGTTGTCTGGATATGAGGACAACTTGGCTAAGGATGTAAATTTATTGCGTTTGGACACATGGATTGGATTGTTCATGGATGTTGCTGTTTTGCATTTAGGTAGCACCTCCTGCATCCTGATAAAAATCTGCCGCAAGAGCATCATATATGGCTTATGTCGTGCAAGACCCGAATCTAATGTGCTTTATCCCGAAATCCAGCATATGCAGGACCTGTTTGGATACCACAAAATAAGTTACTTTTTCTACTTACAACAATAGATAAGCTACTCAGATAAGTAAGTTTGGTTTATGATTAGTTATAAGCAACTTTTATACTTAAAACTACTTCATCACTTCAATTAATCTTTTTAGTTTTTCTACTTTTCATAAGTTGTTGCAGGGAGGCATACAAGAGATCAAAAGAGGAGAAGCTGAGAAGTAGGTTGTTTACTAGACATACTTGTCTTCTTAATTAGTAGAAAGTAAGCAGGGGTTTGGATATTAAGTTGCTTAAGATAAGCTACGCTATTTCACAAATAGCTTATCTTAGTTTCTACTTGTTAAGAACATAAGTATGCTTGGCAAAAAATATACTTATCGACTTCTCTCTTTCGTCACAGGCCTGAGAATCAGAATTTTAATCGGGCCGCCCGTAACAGTTGAAAATCTTGGCCGTCATCTACCCAAGCCCGGCCCGTTGACGGACCTATGTGTGAGGTTACTTACGGCTTTAGTATGGTTACAGTTAGGGGACGCGGATTGCATCCTACCCTCGCCTGGATGGTAATCCGTCCGGGCAAGGCTCCATGGGGCCCACCATGATGTAAGTGTTTTATCATGCTGCTCATCGCTTTTCTCATCTCATTTTAAGGTATGATCCTAAAAATGAAGCAGGTGTTGACCACACCAAAGGAAGCTGCAATGATAATGACACCCACTGTTGAAACCTTTCTAAGGGTCGCCGTGATGTTTTTTTACGATGAAACTTCTCCCACTACCAAGAAGTTTTTAATGGTGGAAGTTCAATACCCACTTTGTGGTCCACCTAATCCATGAACCTGCCTTATTTTTTGGCTCAAACCTTAAAATAATCTGATAAAAATGATGAACGGTGTGGATAAAACACTTACGTCACAGAGGACCCACAGAGCCCTGCCCGGACAGAGTAGGATGCAATCTGCGTCCACAGGACTTTGGATGTGGAGTAGAGATTTTTTGTAGTTATTATTATTATTTTTCCTTGGACAACCTTGTCTTGGAAAGCTGTATTTTGCTACTCATGACCGTAAAGAACATACATCACGGTGGGCCCACACTCAGGGAACATGCTCAACGGTGGATCCAGGGATCCAGAGAAGCTGTGGCCCCTGAAAAATGTAGATAACAGTGCGCCCCACAGTCAAGGACCTACCCACCTCGGATCCACCGAAGCCGCGCCCCCATAGAGCTTTGTGCGGTCAATCTGATAAGTGTGTGTGATATCCATCCGTACACTGCCCCTACATGTGCGGCTGACAGAGGAGAATGCATGGATGGGAGGGAAGCGGATTGGCTGGTGTACCACACACCACCAACCTGGTTGTTCTGTTGGCGTCACTTGGCCATCTTGATGTGTAAGTTATATCCAAACCATCTGGTCCACTTGGTGAGCTCGTCGGAATGCTTTAGTTGAAAAATAAGACAGATCCAAAGATCAAGTGTACCACATTGCAAAAAGCAGTGGGGATTGAACGTCTACCATTGAAACCCTTTTGGGGTCACAGAAATTTTGGATCAATATAATATTTGTTGTACTTCTCTATTCAGGTTTGTGCCACTTTACGGACAGATTTGATGGAAAATAAACTTTATGTGGGGCTCTACCAATGTTTTAACAGTGAGAATGATTATCCCACTGCTATATGTATTTATGGTATGATCCACTTGAGCTTTGGATATAGCTCATTTTGAAATAAAAAATGTAAAATGATCTTACCAAATGGATGAATAGTGTAGATATAATATATACATCATTGTAGGGCCACATGGACTCAGATTTGCCCCTCCACTACCGAGCTTGGTAATGGTAGAAGCTCAGTGGGCCCACCATGATGCATGTTTGTTTTTTTTTTTTGTTTTTTTTTTTTTTTATTTTTTTATCCATGCTGCATTTTGATAGATCATTTTACAGCATTAGCCAAAAAAAGATGCAGGTCCAAAGCTCTAGCAGACCACACCACAGGAAATGGTGGAGATTGATTGCCTACAATTAAAAACTCATCGTGGGCAACGGAAAGTTTTCTTGATCAAGTTGATTTTTGCATTTTCCCTTCATCCTGGTTTATGTGACTTTATGAATAGGTTGGATGTCAAATAAACATCATGATGGCCTTAGTAAGGTTTCAACTAGGGCCGAAAGTCGAGCGGGTTGGGTAGGGTTGGGTTGGTGCTCAACCCTAGCTCAACCCAAGGTTCCTATACCTCAACCCTAACCCAACCCAACCTTGGGTAGGGAATTCTCAACCCAAGCCCAACCCAAGCGGGCTCGGTCGGGTTGGCCAAGTTGGTTGGATAGATATATGCTAATAATTTCATTATTATATTAGTCTATTATATTTTCGATACACATCTTAATTTTTGTACCTATAATTTTATTAATTATATATGTAGTTATTTATCGTAAAGAAGTTCATTTTTTCTAAACAAACAAGCCAAAATATAGGGCAACTACACTTTTAAAATTCGTATTGTGTATCAAGCAATCTATTTGGGAGAGAAATCTGGCATATCTTGTTAGCTTGGTGTTGGGAATTTGGCCCGCGGAATCACACAGATCTAGATCTAGGATAACAATTCAATGACACCAAGCACACACAAGAGAACACACAGATTTAACGTGGACAACCCTTCCGGGAAAAAACCACGGCACAAAGTGACAGATCTCCACTATGAAACGGAAATTACAAAGAGAGAAGACTTATCCGATTCGAACAACCTCGAATCTCACCCTTGCTACACCCTTTGATTTCCCCAGAACCCCTTTAGGAAGCCTTAGAATAATTTCTCATTCCCTAGAAAAACCTTAGAGATACCTATTTATAGCTTAGACAACTTTTCCTTCCGCACCCTTGCGAAAGGCGACATAGAATCCGCAATCCGCATCAAATTCGGAAACGAATTTACGTAACTACGACTGGTCGAGCCGAGTCTACGACTGGTCGTGGGACCCTTCGACCGGTCGAGCCATTCCTTCGACCGGTCGTGAATCCCGGACACCAAAAAACTAAGCTCGCTGGACTTCGAGTCGTGCAAGCTACGACCAGTCGAGCAGCTCCTACGACCGGTCGTGGCTGACCAACGACTGGTCGAAGGCGAATGAGACTTTTCTCATAACAATCTCCACCAAGTCTTCAACCTTCAACCGTGTAGCTCTTTGACCTCTTTTTCTTATTTCTGCATCACATCATAGTTTCTCGTGCACACTCTGTCTTTCTTTTACGCCATCGCCAAGCCCAGAGAAGTTACACAGAACTTGAACTTCTCTGCAGGAACGATCTAGGTGAACATGTCTGCCGGATCAAAATCCACGTGCTCAACCACCTTTGCTCCTGTCTTCTCAAAAGGAAAGACGTAGTCTTCTTACCATCTCACCGCTACCCAATATTGCTTACCGGGGTACTTGCTCACAACACTGATAACCCGTGAAATAATCGGTCTAATCCATACCATGACATACACTACCAACCGTATTCGAATAAGGCTCATGAGATATCATTCTTTTCCTCATCTGTTTTGGGACATGTCCTGAGGAAAACTTGAGGAGAGACGCGTAGGGAACGCTCTCTGGCTTTACCTGGCCCATCACATCCTTGATCAATACCCACACACAAGGTATTCCTCCTATGATTACCAAAGCATACTCCTCCTTCAGTCTCAATGCCAAGAACTATCTTTGCAACCCCCCGATCCTTCATCCATGAAGGAATTAAACCACTGCCTAGGCGACAGGTCGAACCACGACCTCCTGCAAAGTCTTTTCTCAGCCATTTTAACTTCGAACCGCTCTGGTTGCTTCATGTAGATCTGCTCTTCATTTTCCCTTGCAGAAGTGCAAACTCCACATCCATCTTTCCAGCTCAAGATCACATGGGCCAACCAACGCCAATCACGGATCTAATAGACACCTGCTATACCGTCGACGCGAATATCTTTAAGAAGTCGATCCCTTCTCTCTGAGCATAATCCTTCGCTACCAACCTCGCCCTGTATCTATGATGTATCCTCCTGAAGATCCACCTGCATCCAACCGCTCTCCGGCCCACTGGAAGCTCCACCCGCTCCCATATGTCGGTCTGGTACAACGAATCCATCACATCGCCCATAGTCACCTTTCACTTCTCAGCACCAGACTCACCTAGAGCCATCTGAATAGAAGATGAATCCTCTGCGATATTGGAGTCGTCCATGTACCTCGCCGATATCCTGCGATCATGCCGTGTGATTTTTCTCATAGGTGGCTGCTCCACCTGCTCTGTATCCCTGTCCGCACGTCTCAGCCTTCCTGCCCTGCCCGCTCATGTGGCCATGCCCAACATACCACACACGTGCAGAGGTGGAATCCGCTACATCCACTGTAGCTCTACCGTTTGAAGTGCTCCTGATTAACCTGTACAAGTTACCGAGTCGTTGCGCTTTCATGATTACCCGTGCCCCCTTAGATACTTTAAGAGCTTTATCAATACCTGTGTACTTGCATCTTTTACCTCAAGCACACCAAGAGAAATCAGATTCTGCTTCAAATCAAGAACGTGTCTGACATCAGTCAGGGTACGCTCCACCCCATCGAACATCCTGATGCACACCGTACCAAAAGCCACAACATTACAGACAATGTCATTGCCCATAAATACCTGTCCACCATCACACTCCCTATAGCTGACGAACCAACTCCGATAAGGAGTCATATGAAAAGATGCCCCTGTGTCTAGCATCCACTCGTCCTTACGATCATCGTATGACCGTCTCAGCGAAGACACAGATAAAACATCACCATCACATCCATCTGACGTGGCAGTGTTGGCATCCCTGCATGAAGCCTCAGAATCTTTTCTCTTCGATTTAGGATTTCCACAATCCTTCTTCATATGTCCTTCCTTCCCACAGTTCCAGTACTTTACCTTTCCTTTGCCCTTGCCCTTAGATTTAGATCTAGAACCTGAAGAACCTGTACCTTGTTTAGAATTCCTACCCACTGTAAACAGTGCATCAGAATATGTCCCCATGTCGCTGTTTAGCTGTCTCATAGCCTTCCCTTGAAGGGCTGAGATAACAGTGTCGATGCTCGGGGTTTTATTCATGCTACACATAATGTCCTTGAATGACTCATACAACGCCAGAAGGGAATTCAACAACATACATGCTTGTTATTCATCTTTCATTACTTCCTCCATATCCAGCAATTTGTAAACTAATTTTTTAAAGTTGCTGACGTGAGCCTCCAGATCTCCACCCTCTGCCATCTTGAAGTTATACCACTGCCGCTTCAAGTGCAGGCAATTTTCAGAGGATTTTTTCGCATAGTCATCCTCTAACTTCGCCCATAACTTAGCCGCAGTTTTCTCTCTCATAACGTTGTAGAGAACCTCATCCGTGAGACATAAACGGATCGATGATAAAGACTTCTTATCAAGAGTATTCCAATCACCATCAGTTATAGTAGACTTTCGCTCCTCAAGAGCTCCATCTTCGCCTTACTTGATTAAGAAACTCATCATCTTGATCTTCTATGACTCAAAATTATTTTTCCCTGAGTACTTCTCAATATCATACCCAGTGCTTCCCATTATTACTAATCCCTCGGATTCAGATCTGTGCCCAACGATTGCTCTGATACCACTTGTTGGGAATTTGGCCTGCGGAATCACACAGATCTAGATCTAGGATAACAATTCAATGGCACCAAGCACACACAAGAGAACACACAGATTTAACGTGGAAAACCCTTCCGGAAAAAAATCACGGCACAAAGCGACAGATCTCTACTATGAAACAAAAATTACAAAGAGAGAGGACTTACCCGATTCGAACAACCTCGAATCTCACCCTTGCTACACCCTTTGATTTCCCCAGAACCCCTTTAGGAAGCCTTAGAATACTTTCATGTTCCTTAGAAAAATCCTAGGGATACCTATTTATAGTTTAGGCAATTTCCCTTCCGCACCCTTGCGAAAGGCGACACAGAATTCGCAGTCCACATCAAATTCGGAAACGAATTTGCGTAACTACGACTGGTCGAGCCGAGTCTATGACTGGTCGTGGGACCCCTTCGACCGGTTGAGCGATCCCTTCGACCGGTCGTGAATCTCGGACACCAAAAAACTGAGCTCGTTGGACTTCAAGTCATGCAAGCTATGACCAGTCGAGCAGCTCCTACGACCGGTCGTGGCTGACCCACGACTGGTCGAAGGCGAAAAAGACTTTTCTCATAACACTTGGGTCATTGGAAACAACGTGGACCAATGAAACTTGATGGCATTGGAATTTCTTGTGCCTTCCACACAAATGATCCGCACTCAATTACAATTAATTTATAAGGAACTTATATATTGATCAGGTTCGGGTTGAGTCGGGTCGGGCGCCTAACCCAATGTCGGGTCGGTCACGGTCGGTCGGGTTGAACCCGCCCAACTTTCAGTCCTAGTTTCAACCGTGGGCATCATTATCCCATTGCTTTTTGTGGTGTGGTCCACTTGAGCTTTGTATCAGCCTGTTTTTAATTAATGCCCTAAAATACACTTACAAAATGAATGGATGGCGTGGATAAAATAAATCAATTATGGTGGGGCCACCAAGGTTTTCCACTGCGGAGGGGTCACTACTGAATCCAATTCCTTCCCCATAACCCCGTTTGGATTCATCGGTGGGTTCGCTTGCCGGCGAAAGGAAACGTCCTCTTCAACACCTGCTACGTGGGGCCAACCATGTTTTATCGATAACATCCACTTCGTCCATCAGATTTTATAGTCAATCCTAGGCAATGAGGAACAAAATCAGAAAGATCCACAACTCGGAACAATAGGGATGGGATGCCAACCACAGTTTGCGTGTGGGCCCACCATGGTGTGTATCTTTCATCGAACCCGTTAATCAGGGTATAACGCATCAGGGTGAAGTGAAGTTAAAAAAGCATCAGCCTGATACAAGCTCATGTGGGCCAATCGGAATTTTATCTTCTTATCACTGTTGTGGCCCATCTGAGTTTTATATCATTCTCATATTTTTGTACGGTTCAAATAATGGTTATCACATAATGGACGGAGAAGATTGACACATACAACATGGTGGCCCAGTCCAGCAGGGCTGAGGTGTTTTCTGGACTCGGATTGTGTGGTGTAGCTATGTGGGCCCATCTTAGTGATATATTTTATCCACTCCGTCCATCCATTTTTTACAACTAACGCCAACAAAAATGAAGCAGATTCAAATATAATATGGGCCATACCATAGGAAACAGTGGTGATTGAACGCCCACCGTTAAAAATTGGGCTATAAAAGTTTTGGATGAAGCTGATATTTGTGATTTTCCTTGGTAATCAAACAGGTTGGATGGAAAACAAGCATCACGATGGGGGAATTGGAAGTTTTTAATGGTGGGTGTTCAATCACCACTGCTTCCTGTGATGTGGTCCACCTGAGATTTGGATCTGCTTCCTTTTTTGAATCATGATCGAAAATGATGTGGGTAAATGGATGGACGGTGTGGATAAAACACGTACATCATGGTAGGGCCCAGAGAGCTTTTCCAGCAGCACATAGCACAGACGTTGGTGCTGGTGCTTCGCCACGCAATCGGAGTACCGAGCTCGTGTTTTGCGGTCCCTTCCCTACCGTGCAGGTCGGTGTAATACCAGACTCCGTAGGAAAACAAAAAACAAATCAAACCGTCGAAAACTCCGCATCTCTCTCTCTCTCTTTCTGTCTCTCTCTCCTCTGCTGTTTGGCTGGTAATTTCTATATCTATTTTATTGCAATTTTAAGCTTCGATGCTTTTATTTTTTAAATTTCTTCTCCGCACTTCTAAGAGTGCGTTTGGCTGCACTAAATATCTTGAAATTTCATGACATCCTGCCCCAAACTAGACTGGTTAATCATTAAAATCATGACGTTTGATTATGTTTGGTGAAGCCAAACGCGCCCTGTAATTCTTCGTGAAAATCTGCATGATTGTTATATATGTTAAAACTATTCCCAATCTGTCTTAATTTTCATTAATTGCACGTAATTCCTAACATCAGATTAGGTTTTCCGCGCTTCGATCGGAACCCTTTATTACATCCCTGTCACAATCAAAAATAGAAAAGGTTAGTTTTTCTTGCGTCACATTCTTCGAATTCCAGCTCGAATTGGGGTTTTTGAGGGATCCATTTCTTCTTCTTCTTCTTTTTTGTAATTGAAACAAAAATCAGTTTCATACCATTGAGGCATACGATATGTGAAGTTGTATTACAAGGTTCGGTGTTGTAATTTGTGAAAGGCAGCTGTTAGTTTGCATTGTCTCACTTTTTCCGTTCTTTTGGTAGTAGATTAGTGTAAGAAGTGGATGATTCTAATACCAAAAGTTTTTTATTTTATTTTATTTATTTATTTAAATGGGTGTATGCTTCATAGGCAAGGGGGTGTATATGGTGGCTCCCTTTTATGAAAATCAGGAGACTTGAGGTTCAGTGCTAGTTCATGGTTTTGGATTTGGTAGCCCCACCTTCATTTATTCAAGCCATTGGATGGATAAGCTGCACCGGGGATTGCCCATGGTAAACTATCGCATGGGTGTATCATTTGGACAACTATCTATAACATTTTTTACGTGTATGATTGCAGGCTCTTGATCAGATGATGAGGATTGTCTGATCAGAGTGGGTTCTGGGTGATGGGCAATTCATGGTGAGTTCCACCTTTCCAATGGTAAAGATTGATTGAGTTGGGGGTTGTCCATATATATATATATATATATATATATATATATATAGATAGAGAGAGAGAGAGAGAGAGAGAGAGAGAGAGAGAGAGAGAGAGAGAGAGAGAGAGAGAGAGAGAGAGAGAGAGAGAGAGAGAGAGAGACCATTTTGATTTTGGCAGATGATGGACACCTTCATAATCATCCAGATCAATCAAGGTGGGGTCTGCCAATCCAAGTCAAGTATGCTGTTCTAGACTATTGCTCTTTTTTACGGATATTCCATTATGATTTTTCCTTGATAGAATGGCATGGCGGAAGAGGATTCATTTAGCTGACCGCAATTAGTTGGACTAAGGTTTAGATGATGATGATCTTGTTATAATCTACTAATGTTCATATTTTCTTTCAGGTTACTCCAACTCAGTTTCTCTATCTCCTGTGCCATAAATCTCAAACACGATGAAAATGGGGATCCTCTATTTTCTAGTCACCTTGCTGGTTTCATTGGCACATGTGAATGCAAGGAACATTTTCTTGATTGAGAATGCTGGTGAGAAAAGCGAAGAGTAATTTGAATTTCCTTTGAAATGTATCCATGTCTTGCATGTCATATCCCAAACACACGATGTGCGCGTGCGCACAGACACACTTATAGCATATATGATAAAGGGTTTTGCTAACATCCCCACCTTCATGGGAATGTTAGTACCGTCTGTCCCCGAACGTTTTACATGGCACACAGGGTGACCTATTGTTGATCCGAACCATACATTCGTTCATACAATTAGGAGCAAGCCATGGTAGAAAATTCATGCCAATGCGGTGATCTTAAGCTTCTTATCAATAGCATGAAAATGGACAGTCAAGATTGACTGGAGAAATAAAATGGGTTCAATCATAATTTTGAAACATCTACTAGATAATCTCACCTTCTATTTCTTATGATTCGAAAGTAATACTTTGATTTGATTATTCTAACCATGTGATTTATGGCTTGTAAACAATTGACGGTTGTAACAAATTGGCGCCATTCAAAGGGTTAGGATCGTCCTATTGACTTGATTCTTGCACCATGGCTTGCTTCTAGTTGTATAAATGAATGAAGGGTTCAAATCAACGTTCGGCCACCTTGTGTGCCATTTAAAAGGTTTGGGGACGTTTCAAAACCCTATGATAAATAGTTATGTAGGTTTAGTGGTTTTGGAACATTAAGCAATGGTGCAAATAATATGTGAGAGAATTTTGTTGTCTTCTTACAATGATCATAAATGCAAAATTTGGATTCGATTACGTAATTCAATTGTGACATGGTAATTGCATAGAATCTGTTTTTCACCCTTGGTAAATGGTAACACATTTTGGTTATTCTATTTCCAGGAGCATTTTCAGAGTTTTCCTTAATACATTTCCATTCACATACGATGTATGAACTAATTTGTTTATATAGAAGAAACTAGTTTATAGTGCATGAAGAAGATAATTTCCAGGGTATGTAAATAGTTTTTACTTCACTAGAAATTATTTGGTGAGCGATTGATATACAAAGATCCTTTTCAATAGATACACCATTTATTCTACTTTTGATCATAAAACAGTACAACTTCCTTCTATTCCATTGCCAAAAGTAGAAAAAGGTATATCCCTTAACATGATTGGTGGAAGTAGTAGCTCCCATTTTTAGCTCAAAGTTTAAACGTTTTGTTTTTTTAAAAAAAAAACAAGCCAACAATATGCATATAACACTATAGGGCGATAACTTAACCTACATTTATTGGTTATATGCATGAGGATAATGTGATGCAATGCATAGCATCATTGTTAAGCTGTTGTATTGGTAAGGATGCGGTGGCAAAGAAGTTTGGGATATGATACATGCATACAAGTTTGCTAGAATGCATACCAACCTATTGCAATAGGATATTCCTTAATCAGTAATTGGGAACTCACTGGTCTTTACACTAGTGGTTCTCACATTCATTATTGCTCCCTCATACATATCCTTAATCATGTCATTATATCCTCTTGAACTCCTCTCCCAACACCCACCAAATTAACTCTGTAATGACTCTATCGTAAACTTTCTCTAAGTCAATAAAGACCATGTGGAGATCTTTCTCTCTCCCTCTATTTCCCCATCAATTGTCTAAATAGGAAAATAGCTTTGGTAGTAGACCCTCTCAGGCATGAAACGGAACTGATTTTCTAATACATTTGTCTCATACCTTTTTTATTTAAAATTTTTTTTTTTTTTACACACGCACACATACCCCACACACTCATACCTTAGTCTTTGCTCAACCACTCTTTCCCAAAGTTTCATAGTGTGGCTCATAAGTTTAATCTCTCAATAGTTAGTGCAGCTCTTTATGTCTCTTATTCTTATAAATGGGTACCACGTTACTTTTCCCCCATTCGTTTGACATTTTCTTCGATCTTACAATCTTGTTGAACAACTTTTTCAATCAAAGTAACCCATATTTCTCGTACACTTTTAAACCTCTATTGGTATACAATCTGGTCCAAGGGTCTTTCCTGTTTTCATCTTTGTCAAAGATTCTTTCACTTCAAATATCCTAATCCTATGAAAGTATTTGTGGACTACAAGATCATTTGATTTTATGACTCCTATCACTATGCTCTCAGGGTGATTGTCATTTAACAAGTTCTGAAATAGCTTCTCTACCTTTCATTGATCTCATTGTCCCTAACTAGTACCCTTTGGTCATTGCTCTTGATGCATCTGACCTGATCTGTCCCTACTCTTCTTGTTTCTCATTTTTGCCGATTGTCATATGGCTACCTGTCTAAATTCACCTTACCTTTTGTATTCTGGTGCTTGCACTTGGTAGTTCACCAAACCAAGGATCACCACAACAAATGCAACATGCATAACAGAGATGTTTTGGTCTGCTCCATGGAATTCAGTGGAGTGTACACATCACCGTAGCATTGGTCATGGAGGAAGGTAGACAAACAACGGATTACTGAACTTCAAAGTCCTTTTGTAGTTGGTAATTTGTGAAGCCAAAGCCACTTCACAAGTTTCACTTTCGAAGGATTTGGGACTATTCTTTCCCACTAAACTGATCAAGAACTTTTGTCATGTGTGGCTAAGTTCAATCCACACAACAGAGGTTATTTATCAAAAAGGAAAGTAAAAGGTTGATTGGCTCCTAGTTTTATGTTGGATGATTGGGCACTGTTAAGAATTGTTGATCTTTTAATATGCTCTGTTCCTGAAGGGTTATGGTTATGGCTGTTTTTTGCAGGAAAATCTATGTTAGAATATGGTGACTCCCTACATGGACCAGTGGTAGTGGACCTTACTCCTGAAGAGGAGGTTCCTTCATTGGAAGTATTACCACCAGACTTCATCTGTCATTCATGCCTGAAAGTTTCAAGAAAAGCTGAGGAGATCTTAACTGATCCAATGTTGTTAGAGAAAGCAGGTGAAATCTCAACTGAAGTTTGCCAGATTCTGCCTTCAGATTTACAAGTAAAGGTGCAAACTCTGATCCAAATGCTTTGATTTGCATGCAATAGGTCATTTTGTGCTAGCTTATGTTTCCTAAGCATTGTTTTTGCTATCCCAGTGTTTGAATATGTCGGAGACGTACGTGCATCAGGCTATTTTGTTTCTGCAAGAGTACTTTTGTGAAGAAAATCTTTGCAACAGCACAGGGTTATGCACCGGAGATACTGAAACTCCAGCAAAGGGTGTTGTACGTCAGAGTGGGACACAATCCTGGCTTCTGACTCCAATGCACCTGCACAGATTCACCAACCAGGTAAAAGGAGGAAATATACAACATGCAGTTTCATATTTGCTCAGGCTAGTGAGTTATGATGTAGGAAATATACAACATGCAGTTTCATATTTGCTCAGGCTAGTGAGTTATGATGTAGGAAATATACAACATGCAGTTTCATATTTGCTCAGGCTAGTGAGTTGTGATGTAGGCCTACCTTTTGGTGATCAAAATTGTTTGTCTGGTGGAATAAACATTGCCAGTGTTCGAAGTGTTGGTTTTGCGTGTGTATCACAGAAATATTGTGGGAAGCATCAGGAAATATCGGAAACATTGGGGAAACTTTAGGAAAATGATGGATTTTTCAGCGAAAGTTCAAGAGATTAAAAACACATAATTACACACTTTGGAAAAAAAAAAAAGCATAGTAGTTTTTCATTGTTTATAGGACAAAACTATCTGTCGGCCATAAGTCTGCAATTATGTCCAAAATGAGTTTATATCATTCAATGTCATTCAATACAAGCAATAAAACACAATCAATATAACAAGAACAAAAAATATACCTCGGCCTTAATCCAGATGGAGTTACGAGTCAGCTCGAAGTCTTTGTCGATATTCATACATGGGCAACCTTAATAATGCTGCTACACATTATTGCAGTATTGTGTCTAGCTCATGAGGTTGTGATACCATTCCATGTGCTCTCTAAGATATCGATGGCTACCATCCTCAGCAATGTGCATCAAAACACCCATCGGTGAATACATAGTCACTGTAATTCTCACCATTGCTCCTAGTGCATTGGTTGTGCTGTGCCATTGGCTGTAGATCCAGCTAGACACCTCCATACCTGTATCCATATCCTAGATACATCTGTCCATAGTTGTACCCCTGTCTGGATTTGGAGGCATGTATTCATGACAATAGCTATAACCAGATGATTTTGAATGGTGTCATAGCCGCGGGAGTTGCTCATCCAGTAGCTATATGAGCCATGTCGATAAGGCGTCATAGAAGTGGCGTTCCTCAAGCAATCAGTAACACCTGTGGAGCCAACGCTCTGTGCAATAACCTCAAAACGTTGCAGTTGTGTCTTACAATGTGAGAAATGCCAATTTGGAACTTTTGCTTATGGCCATTCAGCTGTGGTACGAGCACATTGACTCTCTATAATTGGATTGCATCTCAATAATCATGTAGACAGAACCATAAACACATGTCATCATCATCTTGGATGCCTTATTTGAAACCTTGAAATGTGTTTGTGAGGACCCCCTAGGTATTGCCTCCATTATTGTATACCCATAACGATGCTCAAGTCAGATCCATTCAACAATAAAAGACTGGAATGGTTGCTTGAGGCTCTGTAGGAATGTTGTAACATGTGGCCTTTTAGTTAAATCTTTGAAAGTACTGATTATTCTTGTTGCAGTTCATCAATTGCCCCTCTGCCAGATGATATGCTTTGTTTCAGTGTCATCACAAATAAGTTTTATGTATCAATCAGAGGGGTATCAAGATCCTCAGTTTCCTTATCGGAGATTGTTAAGGGCATGCCAATGTAATTACCACCATCACCAACAACAACAATTGGGTCTTTTTCTGATTTGGAAGTCACCCAATTTCAGGCATAGGTGTTGGACAATACAATCTTTGAAAATGTGTTATCTATCGATTTGAAAATTTGTGTTTTAATAGTTTGTTCCCTGACATATTTGTAGGATGCGTGTATTGTGGTCTTTGAGGTGTCTTCGTTTTGTAATTGTGTACTTTTTTTTTCTTCCTTTTTTGGCAGAGCTGCTAATGAAATTATAAGCCATTTCATTAATGATCTGTAGTTAGAGACTATGCTGCTGTTATTCTACCCCCGCCACATAGGATTTTAAGCTTGTTTCTGCTCTTCACTACCTCTTTTTTTTTTTTTTTCTTTCTTTTTTTTTTTTTTTTCTTGTTTTCTTTTTATTAACGACTCTGGAGTTCTTCCCTCAGATATCAGATGAAAAAACCTGCACCTCATGTCACAACGCAATGGATGAAGTACTCAAGGAATTACAGAACCCTGAGACAAAGGTGCGGACTTTCTGTGACCACTGAAGTGTTGGAAATCAAGCTTTTATCTTCACATGTCAATCCTTTTATTTCATAGGCTCTTTGATCTTGCCTCCACTTGCATACAGATGAAGGTGCTCAAAATTCTTCTTAAAGCTTGTGAAAATGTTGAGAATCACGTCAAGGAGGTAAGTATATCTAAACACAACCCAATTGGATCATTACAATATAAACAAAAGCAGCTATTTGATATGGGTAATGTTACGGTAAGCCATAGCTTACCATAATAGGGTAAGCCACCAATCACAGTGTGCCATGTGATATCTTAAAAGCACTTTTAAGTGGGGAAATTGAGAATATTTTGTTATAGTGATTGTACATGCTGCTTGCTCCTCTCTGATTGGTAGCTTACCCAGTTATGGTAAACCATGGCATGCTGCTTGATTTCCTATGAGACAATGTAACACAAATGAAACTGTCCTAATCATGGTGGATTGGTCATAACCCAAAATCAAATTGATTAGATGATCCAAACATCGGATCAGTGGACAGTTGTTCGTCGAATTGACCGTTGATTATTTTCATTTTATCCATCTGTTAGATGTCCAGCCAAAACCCTAGGACATATGATTCAGCTTGACTTTTTGGTTTTTGACCCATCTAAAGTGGGATCAATAATTTGGACAGTTTAATTTGAGATACCATCATGGCCCACATGCAATTTGAGTGCATGCATATGAACCATTGGAACTGACCTGACTATCAAAGTTCCCCTCTACAAATAACAAAGCTAAGAGATTCTTTGGTTTGCAGTGCAAGAAGCTGGTTTTCGAATATGGTCCCCTGGCCTTGGCAAACCTTGAGAAATTTGTGACCAACAATGACTTGTGCTCTGTTATACATATATGCCATGGTGCCGCGCCTCACACTGATGAGATGACAGATAGTGACATTCCGTTCATAGCATTGCGGCATATGAAATACGTCAGAAGTATACAAGCTCGGATGGTTATGTGATTGATATGACATGGTGGACGAGTGGTTTTTATGTACCTTTCATTAAAGACTGTATCCTATGATGTTCGGCCTGTGAAGGTACCATGTCCATGACCGTCATTGACATATTGGCTGGTATTGGTTGCAGTGTGCAATAGTCATTGGCTGGTATCGCGTGCAGTGTGCATATATCGAACTTTGTTGCATCCGTTTTTTTTATCAACACTCCGACATGTAATGATTCTTGTTGAAGACAATTCAATCCTTAAAGATGATTCCTCAAAGAGGATCCATGTGACAGTCTGACCGTCGACCTGAGGATATGCCTAGCATTCCACTGGATTTCAATGCTTCAAGCACCTTTCTACTGGGGGCCATCCTCATCTTCCAATTTATGGCCTTCAAATCAACAGAAAATCATTCCAAGTCAAGTCATAAAAAAGGTTAAAGATTGGGTGGTTAGGATCTTCCAGTATAGTGGATTGCTGGGATGTAATGCATCTGTAGCAGGGCTATCAAATCAGCATAAAGCCTATCATGATTGCTGCTTACATCTTTATATTTTCAATCAGGGCCATCAGGGTTGGAGTTAATACCAGATCATCTGCACCAATGTCCACGTCCACATGCACATGTGGGTTCCACGTGAGCGGTCCCAAAATTTTAGTGGGCCCACAGTAGTTGCATGTGAGATGGCCTATATCTCGTTTAAAGGGGGATTCCCCCTCACGCATATTCATTATCAAAGCTCCCCCATTAAGGAGCGTGGTGAAAAGCTTGTGGGCCAGACATGGGGGGTGTCTATACGCCATTGCCATGTTTTTTAAGGTGAGGTGATGTTAATGGACCTACGCAGGCGGCTTATATAAGGCATCTAGAGACGATTTTAGGCTCCTTGGGCCAGTTGCATTTGATGATCATGTTGTTTCTTGCTGCTTTTTTTTGTTTGTGGAAGTGTAACGCCCTGAAAATCGGGGGTCGAGCAGGTGCCCAACTCCCGATTTCTAACGCATCACTTATGCAACATAGATAATGATGATTAAATGTTGTCTGTATTAGTACATTAAACATGAATGATATTATACCAAAACAAACATATCATACTTAAAAGACAATTGAATTACGCCAGCGGAAGACTGTAATAAGTATATAAAGCATACAGGTGATTGTAAGTCTTCTAAGTATGATCATGTTACTAGGTCAATTAATTACATGTAAAATTTCAAAATATACAAAATGTGTAATATCATCTAGTCAGCAACTCAATAATCCCCGTCAATCAGAATATGGCCTACATAGACCCGCCTGATAACTGTATGTAGGAGAACTCCTCTTCATTATAAAAGTCCGGCTCCACTTCATAAGCATTGTCATCATCTGCAACTACAACAGAGACTGGTTGGTGTTTAAAGCACCGTTTCAGAACGTGAGAGTGAGTGATCAACTCAGTAGAGCTATAAGGCAAAGGTTAACATTTAATCAATTCAGTCAAGCAGTAATGATAAAGCAATACAACAAGCATTCCTAGGTACTCCGGTTAATGAAAGGATGATATGTTAAAATGATGCATGCCCTGGCCTACACTTCCTCTGCGACATCATCTCACGATCGCGGCATGCAACACTCCCTCTATGCACAACTCCAACGCCAAAAGCACATGCAATGCGGTGCATGTGCGTGATTAGCTCAGTTCTTAATTGAGCCTTTTCATACAGCAGGATTGGGAAGCTAAGGTACCTCTCTTATGTCACTTCCCATACAATGATCCATCTAGGGTCGTCAATCCTAGTTAGTCTCATACAATAGACAGTTCCAGGTCGCTACGGAGAGGCTCGTCACCTCAGCGTAGGCCTGTTTATACTCGAGGTTGCTACGGAAAGGATTGTCACTTTAACGTAGACCAAATGTATACTCGAGGTCATTACGAATGGCTCGTCACCTAATCGCAGGCCAACAACACGAATATAGTGTCTCATACCACCGTATTCGGCTCACGAGTCTAGGTTGCTCACTGGACACTACAGGGAGGCTCGTCGCCCCAGCATAGGTCGACAACTAGACCACGGTGTCCCATACCACCATGTCCGGCTCATGAGTCTTAGCGGATCGAGGTATCAAGGTTAAACGGATTTTTTACTGGTAAGTTGGTACCTTAGATTCAAGTAGTAGCGTTCATACATGGTGAACATACATCGAGCCAATCGGGTTACTTGACAAGTTTGACTGGTACGAGCGTACGTTAAATTGATCGACATGGAGAGTGTAAGCATTCCGCGTGGCCTAACCACTATCGAAAATCAGCGTATGACTCGGATTCCTCGGACATGTCTCGTGTGGCGAAACAACCTTAGTCACCTGATCATGACCTGTTACCGATTGCCTGGACTATATAAAAGTCCCAATCACACTCAATTTCAACAAGTAATCACATAAGATAGTCAAAACAATAATGAACAAGTAATTCAAATACAACAACCATTTGAGCATTTTATAAGGACACATATTGAACATATTATCCTAAGCATGTATTTCATACATAAATCACACAGTTAGATTTAAGTCGCATGAAGGAATTTATGCATAGTTGAGAATCTCATCTCGACACCCTTAGAAAATACAATTCAACAAACACTCACTCTTTCAGACATTTTATCGAATACTTAGACTACACCTTTCAATATACATGACGTATGTTGGTTACAACATATATTAGGACAAATCCTTTCACCAAGGAGTTGTCACATACACAACAATCAGGTATCGTCAGGCATCAATCATAACAAGCATAAATTACAATTCCATATTCAATAAGACATTTCAACAAACACATAGAATGCATTTTTAACATAATACACATATATACATAATATACGGAAAACATCGTGTCTAAGCATGTGTGATAACAATCAAGTCAGTCATAAGTCATTAACTGACATTGAAAGCCTTGAAAACCATATCGTAAACGTTTATAGTCTGTACTTTTCGTTGGTAAACTAGAATCGAACTCAGTTTGAACACTAGGTCTTTGATTACAGCACAACGGCTACCTGAATACTGAAATAGGTTAGCTATTTCACCGATATCTCTATTTGGATTCTTAAAACAGGTTAGGTTTAGGATTTCTTACCCAAGAACGGAATCAGAATCGCCGGTACGGCGACACGGTAGTGGTAGTTACCCACGTGGAATGGTAAAATTGAATCCCAAGAACAAACGCCAACTTTCTCTCTCACTTTCTCTCTCTTTCCTTCTCTTTCTTCTCTCTTCTCTCTCTAGGGTTTGAAAATTCGTATGTGAATGGAGAGAGAGGGTTTAAGGGCTTAAAAGTGAGCTCAATGGCCCCAGGGTCATGGTATACTTAGGTTATAGCCAAAAGCCGTCTATTTCGGCTCAACGGAGCCCATTTGGAGGCCCCTTTTTTACATACGGTCTGGGGAAAGTTCTCTGACATTGGATCTAGGTTAGGCTAGGTTTTCAGTCCGATCGGATTTATAAATCGACCACAGCGGATCAGTTTCAGTTCAACGGTCACCGCCACTCAATCAGGGCCACAAGTACACCGACATGTGTATGAAATTTTTCTTGATCCGAGGGTGTAATTGGGTCAGATTCTGACGGTCTGGAACCTTAAATTTAACTTGCAAGCGAATGGCCCAATTCACTTAAATCTGTGTTCGTTTTCTATAGATATTCGCGTTTCTCACACTCTTCGCTCCGGGGTCAAGTTGTGCGTTTCTGGATACTGTTAGGATTTAATTTCCGAGATGGTTGTCAAGCCCAGTAAGGCGGTCATAACCTTATAGTTTCGCGGTAATCGGACTTTCGACGCACGGTCCAGGTCCGATACAAAGTTTCAATGCGCCCCCAAGAGCAATTGGGTTTAGTGATCGATCCTAGATTTCTAGGTATTATAGCGTTAGCGATTCTGCAAGTTTTGAGTCTTGCAATTCGTATTTAAAGTGGTTCAAGCTAATTTAGTTTAGCACTTAGTTAACTCTTATTTAATTTCTAAAGGATTTGGTCCTGAGTGATTTCTACCTGAGGTGGTACTCGAGTACAAAGTACGGGTTTTTTCAAGACGTTACAGGAAGGGTGCTTGCAAGAGTTGTTTAACCATGAATTGTGAATTTGACGGCATTGGTTAGGATACCATGGATGGATGGCCTCAGCAACGAAATCACTATCACATTTGGCCAAGGACACATGGTCGAGTTGTCCCCTTCAGCGATTTGCCTAGTTTGGCTCACTTGGTTGGACAACATTGTGAAGTCCTTGTATAGAAGGATGTTATAAAGAAGTCATGATGGTCTAGCTAATGTTTTAATTAGTGAGCGCCTGAGCTAATGTTTATGCCACCAGATGTGGCTGGTGATGCTCCCGGTCTAGATTTTGACCAAGATTATCTTGATCGCTTGTTCTTGAGGACAATTGAAATTGAAACATCTGCACATATGCTCTATGTAGAGAGAAACAAAGATGTAGATTGGCTCAGATGGAGCTCTTTTTTATATAAATGAAATGCGTAGAGCTGCTATTACAATATACTCTTGCCTCTTAGATGAATCTTCAAATGCTTAGACATACTTGTGCTACAAGGAAACAAACATTTCTAGCTAACCTTCATGGGATAGATTCTCTTAGAAATGGATTTTATGTATCATGTTTGGGTAATGAGAAAATCGTGGAGCCTGGAATCTGCAAGCAAAGCAGAATTCTGAGTGTTGCTGATTTTAGATTTTACAAAAAACATCCCGACCTCTCTCTAAAGACTTTCAAGTGTTACTGAAAAGAGGTTACTACACAGGCTCCAAGCACCTTTGACATGGGTTGTCATTTCCCAGACCCACATGACAAATTCCTGGCATCCCTTCTGCAGCTTGAATCAGACCCATCCACCAATTACATGAACCACAGGTTTACATTGAGTCAATTCATTGGAGGTCCACTGTTTTCTACAATTTGTCCCACCTTATGAATCAATTGGCCTTTTATTTCGCCATCAGCCCTCAAGATTAGTGCTGGACACTGAGCTGAGCTATGCCCAGTCCTTCGGCTCAGCCAGCAGCTTTGCTTGGCTCAAATTTGGTTTGGCTCAGCTCGGTCCTTGAGCCCTACTGGCCAATTCGGCTTAATTTGATCAGCAGCTTGAGCCAAGTTCGAGTTAAAAGGGGGCATTTTTTATTTTAATATAAAAAAGATATATATTATATATATTATATTATATTATAGATAATATATATAAACTAAGGCATATATCGAGTGAAGTTCAGGCTAGCTCAAGCTTGGCTCGAAAATTTTTTGAGCTCAATTAAACAGCTCGGCTCAGCCCTGAACCCAAAGCCAAGCCTGAGCTTATCCATGCCGAGCCAAGCAAATTAACTTCGTCTCCAGCTCTACTGTGAAGATCATGCAACCACGTGTCAACAGCAGATGCTACTACTGCAGCTTCAGGTGGGAACATCTCCCAGATCCCATGCAGCAACTATGGGCGTTGCTTCTCTTATTAAGAGAGTTTTCGACTTCCTCTCCCTGCTTTATTCGATAAGGCGAGTAGGCTGTGGAACATGGCATGGCAGATCATTTCTACGTGGAACTGTATGATACTCGGACCGTATCTTTCCACAATATACATGCAATTCCGTTGAGGACCCGTGGTGTGATAACCCAGATGTTTCTGGCAATCCACATCATAGACTTGCTTTTAACAACACTGTCACCACCAATGCATAAGTACACCAAGATCCAGTCAAGATCAGTATATAATCTAACACGGCGTGATTTTTTTTTTTTCTTTCTTTTTTGACTGTATATACACATGAAACAAATTACAACAACCTTTCTTCATATCAGCTATATTTGGCATTGCCATTTCAATGTCAAGAGAGCAATATGAATAGCTTCAAAAATCACAAAAGAAGTGCAAGAAATGAATACTATAAAGACAATCTTATTTGAAGGTGAAGGATACACGAGCCTGCGCCATCTCAGTGGGAAAATTCTTGTATTGCCTTTGTGAGAAATTTTTTGTATTGCCGTTGTTACACCGCAAGCTATGACAAATGCAGGTCACCTTCAGTCACGGAAGGGTAGCCAGTGCATGCTTCATTTCCCAAAAAAAATCCGCCTCAGATAATATGAGTCCAGTTTAGAGATTCCAGACACAAGTCCTTCCACGTGGATATCAAGAGCCGCATCATATGTTGGTAGCTGTCCCGCTTTGGTTTGAACAGAGACAAGAGCAGTCGGGACTGGGCAAATCCCTTTGCACAAGGCGTTTCTCACGATTGATCATCAGTTTTATTAGGGGCAGCTTCATAGAGACTTGACGCCAGATCTCCTTCACCGTTCCATTTGGATCCTCGTACTCAAAATATCGCTTCACCTGAATTTCGAAATATGAATTTTGAAATCTCAACGTTGGCCTAATTATTTCATGAGATACATAGTTCTCAAAGGCGAAGCAATCAGCAGAAAGGTTACAATCCAGCTATTTGGAATGCCTACTGCTTATTTGAAGTCAAATGCTGAAAGTATGAAATGCATGTACTAATGAGGAACTATAGCCTCCTCATGCATCAGGTTGTGTATAAGGTCCTGAATCCTGATGCACCCATTTCTTTTTTTTCTTTTTTTGAACAATGATGATATAATATAAAAAGGCCGAAGCCAGTACCTAGTACCTACAAATATACAAAAGTATATTAAGCCAAAAGCCAAAGGGGAGAATGAAACATCTAAGTTGCCCCCAATCCTTCATATTAATAATTGCCCTATTGAGCACTTGCACTGGTCCACTCATTTTGTTGTTGATGCAGCACTGATTTCTTTCCCACCATATCGCCCGAAGGGATGCTTAAAAACTTAATCGCCACTCCCTTTTTCCCTTCTTTCCCCATCCCCCTGCCATGCCAGGCTATGAGAAGTTCCTTCATCGACTTCGGGAACACCCACAGAACCCCGAAAGATTGGACGAGCAAACCCCACACCTCCCTAGCATATACGCAGTGAATGAATAAGTGATTCGCAGATTCCGCGTCTTCGAAGAACATCAAGCAAACGTTTGGGAGATACATGTTCTGCTTGCCAAGATTGTCTATCGTTAGCACTTTGTTCTTGCCTACTAGCCAACCAAAAGCTGCCACTTTCAAATGAACACCGTAGTGCCATAGGAAAGTCATTGCCGCCACCTCTGCATTTTTGGCCGACACACTCAGGAGACGATAGAATGATCTAACTAAGAAAGAACCCGTCTTAGACTTGAACCATCTCAAGGAGTCTGCTTCTGTAGGATGAGGAGACAACTTTGATAACAACTCAAGCATAAGCACCAACTCTTCGAATTCCCCGTCCGAAAGATTTCTTCTAAAACTCGGCATCCATATGACTTCCTCCCCTTTTATAGAATAACAATCCCTCACCATCTCCTCCTCTTTCTTGGCTAGCCTTGCTAAAGATGGAAATATTTCACGCAACGGCACCTCTCCCACCCATCTATCAACCCAAAATCTAATTCTCTTACCATCCCCCAAATGAAAGCCTATACCCTCCCACACCCTTTTTTTAAAGGACGCCACTGATTTCTATAAATAAGAACATCGATACAAGGATGAAGCCTTCGTCCACCACCCCCTCCCTCTACCCCATATTTTTTCACTAACCTCCCTCCACCTAGCCTCTCCCTTTGACCCAAACATCCATACCCATTTCCCCAATAGAGCTAGGTTCATCTCGTCCAACTTTAAGATCCCCGCTCCCCCTTGAACCGTTCGTTTACAAACTTCATCCCATTTCATTAGATGGAACTTGTGCTTCTCCGCCGACCCTACCCATTAAAAAAAATCCCTTCTTCGCCTCTCCAATGCATTCAAAATGGATTTTGAGCATTTGTAAAGAGACATAAAATAGACCATGAGATTCGACGTAGATTTAATCATGACCAGCCTCCCACCCATAGATAAATACCTCGACTGCCATTTAGAAATCTTTCTTTCACACCTTTCAATTACTCCATCCCACATGTGCTTCACCAGCCTTCCTGCACATAACGGTAGCTTCAAATACATTGTTGGAAAAGAAGCTTCCTTGCACTCAAGCACTTCTACAAAAGCCCACACCCTCTCTTTGGAAATGCCTACCCATAAAATCTCACTTTTGGATATATTAACTTTCAAACCTGAAACCACCTCAAAGCTTGCTATAATTGAGCGGAGATTTTTTACAAAAAAAAATAATAATAAATCATCTACCTTACACAATAAGAGTGTGTCATCTGCATACTGTACATGAGAAATCTGAAAATTCGTATTATCCACCCCAAAACCTTTTACCAATCTCCCCCGAACCCCTCTATCTAACATTTTACTGAGGGCCTACATCGCTGTGACAAAAAGGAAAGGCGATAAAGGATCGCCTTGTCGCAACCCATGGGAAGTAGCAAAGAAACCTTTTGGCGAGCCATTCACCAATATGGAGAACTTTGCCGAACTTACCCATGTCTGAATCCAAATTCGTCATTTTGGGCCACATCCTAACCTGCCCAACATATAATCTAGGAATGACCAATCCACATGGTCGTAAGCTTTTTCCACATCAAGCTTGCACACCATCCCTTCCTCCCCTCTTCTATAGCAAGAGTCAACACATCTATTGGCGAAGAGAGAGCAATCTTCGATTCGTCTCTCATCCACAAAGGCCCCTTGCGATTCTAAGATTACATTACCCAACACTTTTCTAAATCTAGAAGCCAACACCTTTGCTAGAATCTTATATGGAACCCCCAACATACTGATAGGATGAAAGTCTTTCAAACATTTTGTTCCTTCCTTTTTGGGAATCAATGCTATAGAAGTAGCTCCTAACTGTGTTGCAATTAGGCCCTTCTTGAAAGATCCTTGGATGAAACCAATGACATTACCTTTCACATGTCCCCAAAATTCCTGATAAAATGCTATTGGGAACCATCTGGCCCAGGAGCCTTATCACTACCCAAATCTGCCACTGCTTGCTTGAGTTCATCTTCAGAAAACGGTTCTTCCAACGAGTTTGCCTCTTTGGCCGAAATAGCTTCAAACTGCAAATTGTCGAGCACTAGCCTAATTCCTCCATCCTTGTACAATAGGTCTTTATAGAATTGGACTACATATTCACAATTTTTTTACTTCCCTTAATCCTTTAACCATCCACCACTAACAAAGAGATCTTGTTTACACACGCCCTTGCATTAGCCGTTGCATGAAAACCTGGTATTCTTATCTCCTGCTCTCAACCAGGTTGCCCTAGACCTTTGACGCCATTTGATCTCCTCCTCCCTTAACCTAGCATTGTATTTAGCTTTGAACACTTCTCTCCAAGCCTTTTCATCCTCCGATAGATCCTCTTCCTCTTCTTTGGAATCTAACCTTTGAATTTGCATCAGGATATTATCCTTTTCCTCCTCTCGGACAACAAGAGCCTCTTTTTTCCAAACCCCTATTTTCTGCTTTAACCACTTTAATTTTTGGAATAGAGAAACATATGCGCCCCCAATCCTTGAAAAAGACTCCCACCACTCTACAATCTTTGACCCAAACCCTTAAATTTCGAGCCAAGTTAGCTCAAATCGGAATGGCCTTGGTCCCCAATCCTCCTTGTCCACTCCCGGAAGAATCGGACAATAATCTGGGAAGGGTTTTGGAAGGGCTCTTTGACTGATAAGCGGATATTTCTCCACCCATTCTGGGGAAATAAGGAACCTGTTCAACCTACTCATAATAGGTGACGGTTGGCCATTTGACCATATGAACTGATGCACCCATTTCGTACAGGTGGGGCCATAGTTCGGTGATACAGACCATTGATCTGATGACTCCACTGTAGATAGGGAACCCAAAGTGTCCAGATTAGGGAACCCTAACCCTTTGATCAGCAAGAGGAATTAATAAATTAGGGAGAGACAGCAAACAATGGTGTCCAATAAAGAAACCATACCTACTCTGGGGTCAGTAAAGATGACCGTCCAGGGTATCAGCTTCCAAAGATCATGAACTTGAGCTAAATAATATTGAAGTATAAACAACAAAGGGCAAGAAAAGAAACACAATAGTGGACCACTTACCAAGCAATAAGCATGCATGCAAAACTTACAATACCATCATGAGGAATTGCATAATCCGAGAACCAAAGGATGTTACTATCAAGTATCAAGCTCATAGATTGGTGATCCATATAGTTTACTTGATTCGCCCTAAGCATGTGGGCATGGTCCAAGGAGCTCCTCGATTAATGAGATTTCAGAATCTAGATCGGGAGAATGCAAGAAGAATACACGCCACATTAACCAAAGTCTTACACTAGTTACAAGCGGTGTTCAACTTGTCAGTATTGCTACAAGTTTCGACGGCTAGAGATAAAGAAACAATATCGTTATCCATAACCAGAAATGTGGGGGAAACATAGGGAAAATGGTAGAATTTTTCTAAATTAAGAAAAAGTCTAAAAGTAATATATCTGAAGTGAAAGAAGCTTCAAGATAGATGAAAACATGAAATACCCTCGTACCAGATGGTATAACAATAGAGGTTGGAAGTGTATTGGAGATACTGGGTTTTTTGGTTGACAAAGTTGTTTGACAAGATTGTAAGATCTTGAAGAAAATGCTAGACGAATGAAGGAAAAGTACCACAGTACCTATTTATAAGAATAAAGGATACATACAGAGCTGCACTAACTAACATGGGATTAAAATTATAAGCCATACTATGAAACTTTGGGAGAGTGATTGAGCAAAAGACTAAGGCATGATACGAACATATTAGAAAATCAGTTTGGTTTCATGCCAAGGAGGTCTATTTACTGAAGCTATTTTCCTACTTAGACAATTGATTTGAGAAATATTGGGAGAGGAAGAAGGATCTCCACATGACCTTTATTGACTAAGAGAAAGCAAATGATAGGGTCTCTAGAGAGTTAATCCGGTGGTGGATGAGTTTCAAGAGGATACATTGACATGATTAAGGATATGTATGAGAGAACCATAACAAATTTGAGGACCACTAACAGAGAAACAAGTGAGTTTCCAATTATTGTAGGCTTGCGTTAGGGATCAGCATTGAGCCTATACCTTTTCACATTGGTTATGGACGAGTTTTTTTTTTTTTTGATAATTAGTTATGGACAAGTTGAGGCATTTGCAGGAAGAGATCCCATGGCCTATGTAGTTTGCTGGTGACATAGTTTTGATTGTGGATTTAAGTATCAATATTGACACATGTATGGCACCTTTGGGATACAGAAGCATATCATTATCAATATCGCATGAAACGTGGAATGTATCGCAGTTTTTTGGAAACATTGGGAAATCGATCAAATTTTCAATGAAACTTTAAGGGATGTTATTAAAATAAATAAAAATTAAAAATTAAAAAAATTAAAAAAAAAAAAATCATTACACACTTCGAACTCAAAAGATCACAAAAAACAAGTACACATGATAAGTTTCCATTGTATAGGGTCCTAGACCATGCGCTGATTGACAGAAGTGATGCAATTTTATCCAAAATGAGTTCATAACATTCATAAATCATATAAGACAAGTACAAAAACATAACCAATATATTCAAAAGCCAAAGAAGAAGTAAATATATACTTAATACAATGAACATATTATATATATATATATATATATATTATATATATATATATATATATATATATATATATATTTCCAAATTAATTTTGTTAAATTTCTATTAAATTAAATTTATTTAAAAAAATAAAAAATAAAAGAGTGTGGTTGATATCAAGATCAACAACACTCAACACTACACAAATATATTAGGGGTCGTTTGGATCGGAGTAAATGGGGTAAAAGGTGTGTGTTTGATGGGAGTAAATGCAGTAAGGTAAATGGAATTGGGAGTAAATGAAATGGCAGTAAATGGGGTTAATTTGAAATCTTGAGGAAGATGAGAGATTTGGAGTAAATGGGGTGAAATGCCTTTTTGGTAAGGTATTCTGTATTGGTAACAATGGCCGTAACGATCACCACTATTACCGATATAGGTGTTGGTCATAACGGCCGATACAGGGGCATAATGATTGTTACAACTCTCGTAACAGTTCAAAAAAAAAAAAGTATTCAAATAATTCTGAAAAAATATCTAGAAAATCTAAAATAATCTAAGTATTCCAAATTTGTATTCATTTTTTTTTTTTTTTTTTTTTTGCTTTGAACATGTTTATGGTGTAGCATAACAGTTCACTCTTTGGTGAGAGTGTTGTATTTGATTGTTTGGTAAATTATGAACATGGTTATGTGTCTCTAATATCTACACATCACAATCAAGCATTTGAAATAGCAATCGTAAAAAGAAAAATGCATGTATACCACTTTTTTCAATTTTTTTTTTTTTCTTAAATGGCCCTCAAAGCTTCTATTCACCTAAATCACTTTAATCTACTATTTTAATCATAAAAGCTAGATTACGGGTGGTCAAAATCTGTTGTAGAATGATTTAAAAAAAGTTTTTGAATAAGAAAAGTGGGAAAGCGAGGGAAAATTGGATTAATATAGAAAAAGGAAGTGGTCGTTTTTCGACTGTTACGGGGGTAACGGTCATTATGCCCCGTAACGGTTGTTATAGCCCCTGTAACGACCGATACGGTTTCAAAAAATAAAAATTAAAATTGCCCCGTTTCACCCCTGTATTGCGTAACGGTCATGGCCGTTACCTATACATAATAGCATTTATTGTTGTATAGTTGTATCATAATGGACGTGGAACACCTTGCTTTTTGGGCTCCATTAGAGAATTGCACGAGTAAACAAAGGTGTTGCTACACACATGTCCACCGTATACATGGCGCAATGATGATACTTCGAAACAATCCAATTATTGGTTGCATCAATAAAATCGCACCGATAGAATGATACAAACCGTCGAAATGTTGGTCATTCAAATGGACAATTAAAAAACGTTAGCAAGCTGCTTGTTTGTGATCCTTACGTTTGTGACCCACCCAAGGCTCAAAATTTCCTCATTTTCACCAAAGTATATATTTCAATGGGCTTATTACAATCAACCTGTCAAATATCACATGTACACTAATTTGGGATATTAAAGGAGATTTGGGATAACACATGTTCTTATGAATATATTGAAAAATTCCAGTCCATTCCAATTCCTCCCATTTACTCACATCCAAACAGAATATTTGGATCTCAACGTATTTCATTTCCTCCCATCCAAACACAACCAAGACTTGAAATTGGAGAGTAAATGTGAAATGGATTCCATTTACAAGCTCCCAAACGACCCCATATGACAATTTTGGTTGGTCAATGTAATTTTATATATATATATATATATATATATATATATAAAAATATGTGGTGTGTGTGTTTAATTTTTTTTAAAAAAAAAATCTAAACATTCCAAAAATTTATCAACCTACAAGCACTCTCACACGATTTTTCCACACTTTAATTCTCCAAGTTAAATGGGTGCAATCAGGGGAATTTCGATTTTTTCCCAAAATTCCTCCATTTTTCCCAAAATCAAAACTCGAGGGTAAAATTCATGACTAACTATGCAAAATCATAA